>JASTWQ010000716.1:0-84776 GCA_035220615.1 Leptothorax acervorum | reverse complement strand
ATTTATATACTTATGTATTTCATATTTATTTTCTACATATGTTTTCTTAAATGTATTTATACTCATATATCATATTTATATTTCGTTTTAGACATATTTTGTACTTATATTTTATACTTATATTTTTACACTTGTATGTAATACATATTTTTTTATACAGTACAAATAAATGTCTTTATATATTAAATCACGTTGTCCTTGTGTATCCATGAATTGTGCGATCCGTCGAATCCCAGCCATTTCCACATAAACCTCGTCACCTCTCCTGCGAAGTACTTTCTCCACGAGATACACATCCGGATAGACCGCGGCGATGCAGCTCGTGCTCGTAGAATCCTCCGGTGACAGATTTTCCTCGATAGTCTTCGAGTAGATAGGTAACGGGATTAGTACGCTGCACTTTAACAATTTTAAAAACCTCGGTCGTCCAATTCGGCGTGTAACCTTTCTCGAAAATTGTCTTGTACTTGCTGACGCGTACCGGGTCGCCTACTTTGAACTTTGCCGGACCCGCGATCTTTATCTCGCTGTACACCGTATTCAAGAGTCTTTCGGCGATCGCGGGAGTAACGTCGACGGGCCGCACGCCGATCGTTCGATGCTTGCGCGCGTTGTAATCCGACACGAGTCGCGATAACGCGTCGACCCACTTGTAAGTCCCATTGAGCGTAAACATCTTCCACATATCGTTCTTCAACGTGCGATTGAATCGCTCGACGACCGATGCTTTCATAACCGAATATGTAGAATAATGATTGATGCCGTGTTTTCTCATGAGACGTTGCAACGTCAGCGTTGTAAAATTCTTTCCCATATCAGTTTGTAAGTTTTTTCGGGCATCTCTTGCTGTCTCGAATTATCTTGGCGATAACGTCAGCTGTCTCGCTTCCGCCTTTACTCTTGAGTGGCACGGCCCACGCGTATTTGCTCAACACATCGATGACGGTAAGTATGTAGTGGTAGCCTCTATTGAAACGCGAGTACGGACGCATCTCGACGATGTCAGCCTGCCACAGGTCATCGTACCCACGCACGATGACGTGTCTTCGGGGAAAATTTCTTCTCGCCGGTGCGTGCAGTTCCTCGACGAGTCGTCGCTTCTCGATATTTTTACGTTCATCGGATTTCAACGATGTCATGTGTTTTTTTAACGGTGTGTAATAATACACGCAAAAAATTATATCTCAAACTTTTTTTCTTTCTTTTAACCAATGACATTCAATCAGCCATTTATTTCCGTTCATCATCGCTCAATAGCGGTTTTTTCAGTTCTTTCAGCTCTTCGTCGTCGTCCGTCGCTGGCTTGTCGTCTATTTCTACTCATTAACCGTTCACAGCTGTTTCTGAACCATTCGTAGCCGCTTCTGGCCCGTTCGTGGTCTGTTGATAGCTGCTGCTGCTCGATGATCGTTCCTGAATCGCCCGTTGCCCTTCGTCGTCATCGTCATTCGACAGCCTTTTTGTAACCTTTCCCGGATCGTTTGCCGCTTGCCATCGTTACTCAGGTTTCATCGATCGAAAGATATGTGCCTCGAGCGCCTCTCGGTTCGCGTCCAACATGGATTGCGTATCTCGTTTGAGCGCGATCAGATTCGTTTCGATTTCCTCCAACTGATCTCTCAAATTTTAACGCTATCTCTCAGAAGTCTAAGATTCGTTTCGAATTCAGTCTCCAATTGCGTTTTTACGATGCTTCTCGAATTCCGCTTCGTCTCTCACACTCTTAACGCTCTGTTCCACGTATAGTTTATTAACCGCGTCGTCGTCAGCCTCCGGTTGCGCCACGCGACGAATCTTGCGCGACTTTGCGTCAAAGTCCGTAGCGGTGCGACACAGAGCTTTATCGCGCACGAAATGTCTCATTAATCCGCTCCACTGATGATACGATACGGCGTTCGACGCGTCTCTGCTCTGCTCGAATATACCAAATTTGTTGATCGGCATTTCACGCTGATTTGAACGGCTCGTTGCCGCGCGGCTCAATTTATAACAACACCGGCTTCGCGAAGTTCCTCGATGATCGACAGGATCTCGTTGTCGTGAGCATTGTTACCAGACGTGGCGCGAAGCGTCGAGCAATCGTAGACGATCCACCAGCTCGTTGGGATCATCCCAGTGCACGTAATCGATCTTATTGTCGGTCAGCGTCATCGCGCGAGGCGCGGAATAATCACTTTTCCGGATTGTTTCTTCATGGATGCGGGCCGGTAATCAACTTCTTGATTATATTCGTGTACTTGTATCCCCCTGTTGGACTTTACTCGCCCGAGAGGACGTGATTGGCTCTATGAGTGCTCGTCTCGAACAGTATATTCATGTACTTTTGCATATCCTCCTCCGTGTACATGTTTTCATCAGGCTTGTTTTTAAGATCAACTCATACAATACCGGGTGTGCCAATGTAATGTACGTCGCCGATATGTATGTTATCCACGCTGTCCACCTTGAAACGTTTATTCCCGAGCATCATTCCATCGTTGCCGAGATAAACACCGTACACGGTATCTATATCGCTCTTTGGTTTGGCGCTCATAAGAGCACCGATGTACTCTTGGCCCAATGGCCCCAAGGTATCGTGCAACGCTTCTCGACCCCTCCGGCGTTTCCAACTCCTTTCGAATAGACGTCGCGAGCTCCGAGTCATCCGTAAGGTCAAAAACAGGCATGTTTGCGGGTAATTCAAACTTTATTGTAGGCTGCATTTTTCTCGCCGTTACGTATGGCGGAGATGATATCGGTGGAGATGAGGTTATCGGTGTAGAGGTTATCGGTGGTGGCACATCCAGTGAAGCTTTCGATCGTTTCGATTGGCTCGATTTACGCGGTGCCGGCGGGTGATCCGACCATTTCTCTTTCTCGGCGTCGCATCCTCGGAAAACGTTTCGATCTCAGCGTCGCTCTCCGGCTCCTCTTTCTTCACCGCGATCGATTTGTCGGCGATTTTTTGCAACGGCTCGATGAGAGGCTTAAAGTGCGTGTCCAACTCGATGTCCTTTTCGATCTTACCGGTCTTCATAGCGCGAAGTTTCTTGCGAATCGACTCGCTCGTTTTCGCAATCTTCTTCGCAACCTTCTCGCGCTCGCGGATATCCGTGCTCTTGTCGATCGCAGCCATCGCGGAAATACGTAAAGTGACGCTCTCTCCGACGTTTTACCTCGACGAGGTACCGACGACGACTGACCGCTTTTGCGGTATCGCGAACATGTTAAAGCCTTTTCTGTATCGACCATTGTTGAGCGGGCTGTCCTTATCTATCACTACGAATCCGTACTTGCGTTGCCAACATTCGCTGCACAGCGCGCTGAATTCATCGTACGACATGTCGGTATTCACGTGATCGTTGTACACATGTTTCAGATTGGTTCCATCCTGTTTGAACAGGATCAGCAGGTTCGCGTTGTCGCGTATCAGATGTTTAGGTATTCTCGTGTACGTCTGACAGAGATAAAAACAATCGATGTTCGAATGCCTACCCATTGAAAAATACTCTCTCACGGCGTCTTGCTTGTCGCATGCCACGTCATCGAAGACGAATATCGAGTTTGGACACGCATCGCTCGGCGGAATGACGTCACTGTTGTTTGAGAACGTAAAGTAGCCGATTTCGTCGATCGACGTCAATAAATTCTCCAGATATCGATATTTCGGTTGCTGGAGCGACTTTGAGTACACGTACACGTTCTCGAAACGCACACCGTGTGGACTTTCCAACAAGCTTATCAGAACGTTGGTTTTTACCGCAATTCGAGGGGCCGCAAATGATGGCGCGTATAGTGGTCGGTAACATCGTACCGTGCCTGCGCTTCTCCGCGTTACCCGCCATCGACCGTGATCTGTCGTCGCAGTTCGTCACGCGAATTGCCAGCGGTTGTCGCACGAATCTCATTTTTTTTCGCATTGCTGACCGGAGGGCTGGATCGGACGCCTATTTATAGGTGCGCGAATCCGCGAATCGCTCAGTAGCGGAAAAATGTTCGTCCTGTTATCAAGACCTTCCGATATTCGCGATTGCAGCGCCGAGCAGCTACAATTTGTACCGAAGGCTGTTCTGTTGCAAATGTGTGGCGATCACGTCCACGACGTGTGGGACAAGCTTCCGGAACATATAAAAACGGATTCGGAGGTTCAGCAATATCGTCGGTGCTTAAAACATTATAATTTACCGCATCATCGAACGCACATCGACGGTCCGGCACCGTTGATAAAAAATTGCGGTGAATGTCAGCGAAAAAATTAGGCAAAGGCCTGTTCAACAACGCGATAAGCTCACTTCCGTTCGAATTGCACATTCCCGGCTATCAGTTTTGCGGTCCGGGCACTCGGTTGAAGGAGCGATTAGCCAGAGGTGATCCGGGTGTAAATCCACTGGACGCGGCGTGTCGCGAGCACGACATAGCGTATTCGCGTAACAAAGATCTCACCGGGAGACACGCGGCGGACAAGATACTCGCCGAGCAGGCGCTAGGACGTGTCATCGCGAGAGATTCGGCTCTCGGAGAGAGAGCTGCCGCTACAGCCATCTGGACGGCCATGAATGCCAAGCGGAAATTAGGAATGGGTTTGCGAACCGTGAAAAAGAAGAGGAGGAGAGCGTCAAAAAAACGGATACTTCCGGCGGCGAAACGAGGCGGCGTATTGCCGCTTCTACCTTTGCTGGGAGTTCTCGGTTCCCTGGCCGGCGGGGCGGCCGGGGGTCGCAACGGCCGTGAACGCTAGCAAAACCGCGCGACGTCAGCTGGAAGAGATGCAACGTCACAATCGCGCCATGGAAGGCCGCGGACTTTATCTCGCTCCGTACAAACGCGGACAGGGAGTTGCGTCGAAGAGGAAGAGAGAGAATAAGAAAAAAAAAACGACAAAAAGAGACGTTGAAATGCCCACGGGTATTACGACTAACGTGCAATTGAATCGACTGGCGAAACACATGCGCGTACCGTTCTTCAGGGGTGTTTTCATGCGTGACTCGTTACCGATCAGCGGTATACGTCAAAACGAGAGCGGTATTGTAAATTTGGACGATGCAGCGGGCCCCGGTACTCACTGGGTAGCGTACGCAAAGAGGGGAAACCGCGCGATGTATTTCGACAGTTTCGGTAATCTTCGACCTCCGAAAGAGTTGACGCGATATTTCGGACCGAGCGTGACGAAGGTGGAGTACAATCACAAGCCCGTTCAGACATACGATCAGAATATTTGCGGACAAGCGTGCCTGCGATTTCTCCTGACGATCGACGACGATCGGCGTGAATTTAAAGCCTGATGATGCGCCGTGGAGACTCAGTGTTAGTCGAACAGTTTTCCCGACATGTCTATGACATTCACACTGACCGGGAACAGCAGCATCCTCGCGGTGCACTACTTTCCCGCCGTAGATTTGAGCGATGGTGATTACGAGCTCGGTCTAACGGTTTTTGAGACTTATCACACGATACCGAACGTTAATTCTTCGAATAATAAATTCTACTTTGACGAGGATGACACGGAAATCACGATACCCGAGGGATTGTACGAGATACGAGCGATACACGAGTTTTTGAAACGCGCTGTTTCACGGAAACGCCCGCGACGCTGCCGACGTGTAGCTCGTTCCGTCAGCGACAATCGTACATCGGTCGCGGATATCGCGCGAGAGGAGACCGCTCGCGTGAACGATGACGATGACGATGACGACGACGACGACGACGACAACGCGGAGTACGAGGACGACGAGGCTGTAAAATATCCGCTAGTGCTCCGTGCTAATTACAACACGATGAAGAGCGAGATTAATTGCGCTTTCAGAGTAAACTTTAGCAGACCAAACAACATTGGATCGCTACTGGGATTCTCGTCGAAGCGTATATTGCAGCCGGGAAAATGGCACCGATCGGACCTACCGATTAATATCATCAACATAAACATTATCCGCCTAGAGTGTAACGTGACCGCGGGTGCGTACAGCAACGGCAAACCCGTTCACACGATACACGAATTTTCTCCAAGCGTGCCACCAGGATATAAGATATCGGAAACACCGGCGCAGATCATTTACCTGCCGATCATCGCACGGAGCATTACAGATCTAACGGTACGCATCGTGGATCAGGACGGACGATTGCTCGACTTTCGAGGCGAAGAAATCACCGTCCGATTGCACGTACGACGACGACAGCGATAACGCGCGTGAGTGTGCGCGACATATATGAGATGCTCGTGTTGACGGACTCGGAGCACGCGAGAGATAACACTATCTACACTACGGTAGCAACCGACGATATCGTCCGATCATTTGCATCA
The DNA here is from genome assembly GCA_035220615.1 of Leptothorax acervorum. Taxonomy (NCBI): domain Eukaryota; kingdom Metazoa; phylum Arthropoda; class Insecta; order Hymenoptera; family Formicidae; genus Leptothorax; species Leptothorax acervorum. The sequence continues at coordinate 78,499 of JASTWQ010000716.1, read as the reverse complement.
CCAGCGTTAGGCTACGCTAAAAATACGAGAAAGAAGCTCACAGCGTCGAACGTTGAATTCCTACAATCTTTGGGATTCGCGGTGCGAAATATCTGAGGAAACATGACCGATATCCTTAACATCGGAAGCGAGCCGGTCTTTGACGATCGCATTGTCAAGATCGAGACTCACACGTACAATGCGTACGCCAACACAACGTTCGAGTATAGCGATGAGATACGAATACCCATACAACAGCAGGATCTGTATACATTGCCGTGCGAAAGTTTTCTCTACGTCGAAGGAATATTGACGGTGAACAGAGTAGACGGTGAACCCGATAACGTGGTATTGGCGAATAATGTCGTCGCGTTTATGTTCGATGAAATTCGATACGAACTCGACGGCGTGGAGATTGATCGCAACAGAAACGTAGGAATAACAACAACGCTCAAGAACTACGCGTCGCTGTCTTTGGGCGCGAGTACGATTCTGAAAAACGCCGGCTGGGATATGTTCAATAACGCGGACATCACTTCTACGCGAAGAAACTTTACTTTTCACGTACCGCTCAGCATGCTACTGGGATTTTGCAAGGATTACAAACGCGTGGTGATCAACGCGCGTCATGAATTGATCTTGATACGATCGCGCAACGATAACAATTCCCTGGTGGGAAATCCGACGTTGACTCCTGCTATCAACGTACTCAAGATACAATGGCGAATGCCTCACGTGTTGCTGAACGAGATCAACAAACTGTCGATGCTGCGCGCCTTGGAAAACGGACGATATCTGAGTATGAGTTTCCGTTCGTGGGATCTGTACGAGTATCCCCTGTTGCAGAACACGACCAAGCACTCGTGGGCCATCAAGACCGCGACTCAGCTCGAAAAACCGCGATACGTCATATTTGCTCTGCAGACAGGCCGGAAGAACGTTATGAGCAGAGAAATAACAACGTTCGATCATTGCAAATTGACCAACGTAAAGCTCTATCTAAACTCTGAATTCTATCCGTATGACGACATGAATTTGGACTTTGGTAGACACAGATGGGCGATTCTGTACGATATGTACACGCATTTCAGTAGAGCGTATTACGGACGCGAGAACGTTCAGCCGTGTCTCGATGTCCCGAATTTTCTACTGTACGCTCCAATAGTGGTCATCGATTGCTCTCGACAGAACGAATCTGTCAAAACTGCCACCGTGGATGTCAGAATAGAATTTGATTGCATGGAGAATGTACCACCGAATACCTCAGCGTACTGTCTCATCATACACGATCGCGTTATTCAGTACAACCCGTTGACCAACGTGGTGCGCAAAATTGTCTGAGCGGTCGCGGCAACGTCGAAAAAAACAACTATTAATAAAGAGAGGGGGAAGGGGAGCAGGGTATAAATCAAAAGTGTTGCGAGACGTTTTGCATATTTGCACGTCATTCTTGTCAAGTAACGCATCGAAGAGAGAGAAATCTCATGTCCGTACCAACGTTCGTGGACCTGCAAGGTTTCCTCGTTGGAATGAAGTTTGTCGTGAAGGAAGTGGCGGGTGCTGCGAAAGGGGACCGTTCTGGCACATTACATCTTTGAACGTCCCATGCCGTGGAATCTCCTCATGAATTCCGACAAATCATGCGCTACCTGGTTGATCAGAAATCATCACGGATTACGATGGAACGACGGAAACGTGCCGTACAGCATGGTGAAACGTCTCATTACATCGGCCGTGTTTGGTATAGAAGAGGATGACGACGACGACGAGACGCCACCGACTCTCGTGTACGTCAAGGGAATCCAGAAACGCGAATGGCTGGTGGATCTGCTCGAAGATTTTGCGAAAAAGAAAATGATCGTCGAGACTATTGATGCGGATTACGAAGGCATCGACTCTTTGAACACTCTGGATGCCGCTAATACTGTGCGATGCGGAAAACATACGAAGAATTGCGCGTTGCAAAACGTATTTAAAATATTCAACTGGTGGTCGAAACATGAGAAAGAATTGTCATCTTTTTAACTTATAAAAATTATAAAAATAAATACATTATACGTATATGTACGTTACAATGTTTTATTTCTTATCTCCTTTCCCCTCCACTATGCATGACTAAATACGTAAGAGAAAAAATATAATAAGTATTTTTCAGGTCTGAATCACGACGTACTTTATTTTCCGCTCGATATACGCGTTACGTTCGCCACAACGTCGGCGCTCGCTTCTGTAGTGTGAGACGCTGTTTGTTTACATGCGTGAAAAAATGTCGCAACGCGCTCGCTGAAACATGTAGCGACGCGCTCGCTGAAACCTTGACAAAAGAACAAGTCTTCCTATAACGAAAATGCTGATCATGACCGCGACACCGCGATCGATTAAAAAACTATGGCATCGCGCCGATCTCTATTTTGTATTCTAACACTAACAATAACAATAACAGTCGTCTTCTACGACGATATGTTTCACTATGCCATTCGGTTATGGCGTTGCGCGTTACAGAGCGTCAAGGTTCGGCGGCTCGTCTTTGTAACACGAGATATACTCATCCTCTTCGCTGTAAGCGACTACTTATCAGTTTTTACACTGTCCTTACTTCACCTCTAGCGGGTTTCTTGCCGCAGTTCCGCTTCAGTCTGTACCTGTCGCTCGCCGGCCATATACAGTCGTTCGCGGTGACAATTTTTTGTGTGTGATAGTGTGTGATAGCGGATTGTTACAAGGTGCAAAAATGAATCATATGGAATAGAATAGCTTAGGTTACCATGGCAAATCTGCGCTGTTATATTCAGTATGATCCATTTTTGAAGGTGTGAAAAAAACGTTATGTCACCTCGTATGGGCACGGGGTCGGTCCCAGAGATCGTCCCGTTTTTCGGGGTGCCGCCAGAGGTGGCTGAACAATTCGTGGCGGAGCCACAAGTAGTCCCGTTCTTCGGGGTGCCGCCAGAGGTGGCTGAACAATTCGCGGAAGAGCCGCAAGTGGCTCTTCCACGTCGAGGCCGCGGTGGTGGTGATAGACATGGTCAAGGCCGCGGTCGAGGTGAGGGGATCCGACAGGATCAAGGCCTCGGTCGCGCTGAGGGATGGATCCGACAAGGTCGTCAAGGCCTCGGTCGCGCTGAGGGGGGGATCCGACAGGATCAAGGCCTCGGTCGCGCTGAGGGGATCCGACGATTGCTGCAACAATTGCAGCTCAACCGTCCACCCCCGTCGGGCGCGGACACGGGCATCCCCCCCTAAATTAAGGTAGGATAAAGTTTTTTGTAAACGCGGATTTTCCCGCGAACGCGAACGCGGGCGGCGGCGGCGGCGGCGCGAGCGGCGGGCGGCTGGCGGCGGCGGTGGCGCGGGCGGCGCGGGCGGCGCGGGCGGCGCGGGCGGCGGACGGCGCGGGCGGCGGACGGCGGGCGGCGCGGGCGGCGGGCGGCGCGGGCGGCGCGGGCGGCGGACGGCGCGGGCGGGCGGACGGCGGGCGGCGCGGGCGGCGGGCGGCGCGGGCGGCGGACGGCGGCGGCGGCGCGGGCGGCGGACGGCGCGGGCGGCGGCGGCGGCTGGTGGCGCGGGCGGCGGGCCCCTTAACCGCGACACCCCTCCCCCGCGCACCCTACGCGGCCCTAACGCGGCACCCCTCCCCCGCGTCACGTCAACACCCCTCACCCTCCTTTGTAATTCGAGACGCCGCCTGTAAAACATCCACCCCCCCCCCTTCCCCTCGCGTGACGTCATCCCCCTCGGCCTCGGTCTCGCCCTCGGTTACCCCCCCGCCCCTCACCCCCCCCCCCCCTTTGTAATTCGAGACGCCGCCTGTAAAACATCCACCCCCCCCCCCCCTTCCCCTCGCGTGACGTCATCCCCCTCGGCCTCGGTCTCGCCCTCGGTTACCCCCCCGCCCCTCACCCCCCCTCATTGCCCCATGGAGCAGAACTCTCATAGTCTTCCTACTTGCCACGTCTAGAATGTCTAGATGGGCGACTCCTATAGTCCCGACTTTAAAACACAACGGGAAAGTTTGCATCTGTGGGATAACAAAGTTACGGTGAACCCACATTTAATTGTAGATGATCACCCACTTTCGATGATGGATGAGTTATTGGTGGATGAGTAATAGCCGCACGTGGTACTATTTTTTCAAAAATTAATCTTGTAGAAATTTTAACAAGGACAACGCACGGGGTGAGTCTCGCACGTGCTTGTGATATGTTACACACTTTATTATAATTTCTGCAAACAATAGTAACGTAAACGCGTATATATTTCTCGCTGGTACAAAATTGAAAAGATCTGACTTATCTTTGAATCTCGGCGGGTGCGCTCGCATGCAGCTGCATAACTTGGACACACACAAACGCTTTTTCGCATTTTCGTTCGGCCTTTGCTCAGGGTACGATGTGCACACCGCAACGGTCGCTCGGGAAAAGGGAAGACCGTACTTTTTCTTGTGACGAGGTCCTGCTACACGCGGCGCTACGCAATAATTTCAGTACAGCCAACCAACACAGAAATTAATTACATAGTAGGTATATTCTAACAGATCTTAAACAGCCGTATTTACAATTACAAATTGCTTTGGAAGATCGAGAAGTCTTAACTCTTAGTACATGTAAATGTTTATACAAAGTAAATAGACTTATGTGCGGTATAGCATCGGGACCTACAATTTAGCAACGCGAAATAGAAAATATCCTTCAAGGCATAGAAGGAGTAGGGATATTCATTGACAATGTCATTATTAAGGGTGAGATTCGACTGACGAAATACATTCAGCTTTATTAGAAAAAGTATTAAAGAGACTGCATAAGTACAATATACGACTCAACTTCGAGAAATCTAGTTTCTTTCTTGATAAAGTTAGCTACTGCGGTTACGTTCTGGATAAAGATGGTGTTCATAAAGAGAAAAACACAAAATGGAAGCTATCGAAAATATGCCTCGCTCTAAGAATATATCAGAAGTTCGTGCTTTTACGGGTAGGATAAATTATTACAGAAGATTCATACCTAATCTAATTGTAAGTACTATTTTGCAACCGTTAAATAAATTACTATGTAAAAATACTACGTTTTGCTAAACCCATGACTGCGAACGGGCGTTTCAAAAAGCTAAAGATGCTTTCGTAAGTAATAACGTTCTAGCGCATTCCGATTCTAAATTTCCTCTAATTTTGGCTACCGATGCAAGTTCGTATAAAGTCGGAGCCGTCCTGTCACATCGATACTCGGATGGAACGGAGAAAGTGATACAGTACGCGTCACAAGCCTTTTCTAATATTCAATTAAAGTACTTTTTAAATTGATAAGGAGGCGTACGCAATTGTTTTCGGAGTAAGAAAAAGTTTTTCCAGTATCTTTGCGGAAATATATTTACACTCATTACGGACCATCGTCCTTTAGTACAAATTTTTTCTCCAGTAAAATGTTTACTAATATATTCAGTAATGCGAATGCAGCATTATGCCATCTTCATTCAGTACAGAAAATCGGAAGATCATGCAAACGCGGATTACCTATCTAGACTACCGGTTAATCTACATACAACGACAACTGATGTGGTTGATGCTTCAATTAGAATTAATAAGTACACTTCTAATAACCGTGAATAAAATTGCACAAGAAACTAGGAAATATAAAGAATTGTCGGAAATTAATACATGCATTGCAATCCGGAAAACAGATTCATAGGTCTAAGTGTCATCAATTAAATCAAATAAAGTTTAGTTTACAAAGTGGCGTGATTATGCGTGGCCATAAGGCCGTTATTCCAAAAGTTTTGCGCAAAATAATACTAACAATAAGCGAATTACATTCTGGGCATTTCGAGATTGAAAAAATAAAAAACCTAGTCTGAAATTATTGTTGGTAGCCCGGCATGGACGCTGATATAGAAAAATTAGTAAAAAATTGTGCGGACTGTAAGGTGCACGTGAACAATCCACCTAAAATAGCGGTGCATGCCTGGCAACCACCTACTGCGCCCATGCAACGTGTACATCTTGATTTTGCACTCTTTTTTGAGTAAAATGTTTCTCGTTCTGGTCGACGCATACTTAAAATGGCCAGAAGTTCATGTCATGAAAGATATCACTACTAAAAGTACAATTTTAAAATGTGAGCAAATATTCGCATCATACGGTCTACCTTAAATTCTCGTGACGGATAACGGGAGACCTTTCATTCTGTCGGAATTTCAAATCATTTCTTGAAATGGAACGGTAATATACGAGTACACAAACTTACTTCCCCTTACAATCCCGCCACAAACGATCAGGCGGAACGTTTCATATAAACATTTAAGCAAACATTACTGCTTGCACAATGCGATTCTTCGAACCTCGACTCGCTCACAAGACCTTGACGTGTAAACATCCTTCGCGTGTCGCTCCTGCCTACTCTGGAAGAAAAAAAGATAGTTAAGCAACCCATTTTGGGGCCCAAGACTAGTAATCAAATTATTTGGATTGCTCGTAACACTAATTTTACGTAACCTCGTATTTAGACTAGAAATACGTCATCAAAATGATGAGGTCAGAGGAATAATATCAGTTAAAAAACCTAAAAATTGACTTAAGCAAGTGTGAGTGTTGGTTATGAGAAGACATCTCGAGTCCTCCAAATACAGTTATATCATCGAATTGCTGTTGCAGTAATTGCACATCTCAGTTAGACAACGACTATTACGGATATTTTAACAAAAAAAAAAAAAGAATTTTTATTTGTAAATTGTTCTTATTTTTTCTATTTTTTAGTTAATCTGTATTCATGGTTTCGCATATATTCTATTTTATTATTTACAATTACGCACGAATTAAACAAATTGTGAGACTTTGAAGAAAAAGTTTCACTTCAGGTTTTCTTCAAAGTCTCACAATTTGTTTAATTTTCGATATTTAAAAAGTTTTTGAGGTTCACATAGAAGGTAATTACATGAAAATTAAGAAATGTTTTTGTTTTTTTGTTACAGACACAAATTACGCATGCTAGAGTGTACGAGAATGAAAAAAAGGCGTTATGAATATCGCTAAACATTTCATTTTAAAGATCAATATTTTTGTATTAAAAAATTTTTTTGTTAATGTCAAAATGTGTACTAAAACACCCCAGAAGTTTAGAAAAAATTCGTTTTATTGGAGCCGAGAAAAAAAATCGTAAAAAATTATTCTTTTTCAAGCGTTCTATAGCAGGTTCCCCCCTTAAGGTAATACAAGATGAAAACAAGAACTAACAGGCACAGCGAGACATTGACTGCCTAACGGCAGAGTAAGGAACTTATAATTTTAAAATAGATATGTCGGTAATCTGAAATCAGGAATTGATAATTCCGAAATAGGTATGTTTAATTTGTAATCACAATTACGGATTTCGTAACCGTGATTTCAGATTAAACATACCTATTTCTGAATTATGCTTAATCTAAAATCACGGTTACGGAATCCGTAAGGAGTTTTCAGATTAAACATACCTATTTCTGAATTATCAATTCCTGATTTCAGATTACCGATATATATATTTTAGATCACGGATCACTGATTTTTGAATAGTCAAGTTGGAAACAGGATTGTAACTCAAACTTTTCCATAAAACACATTTCGAGTTAACAACCACAATTCAATTTCACTCTCCTAATTTTTAAATTTTACATCCACAAGTTATACAAATAATGTTAATTTTAATTTGGTTAACCAAGTTATGTAGGTTATGAACATGAGTTAAGGTAATCGCATTTGTAAGATGATTAACTCAACTTTCCACCGACAACTGACATTTGCAAAAACGTAATTCAGATTTAGAGATACTCGTACGTTCCGTCCTCATCTGTGACGTCACAGTTCTCTCTTAAGCGAGATGTATAGTTAACCCCGCGTAACTAAAAATCACAATTAGCTATTTTATCTATGTCAAAGATGTTTAAGTTATACTAATCAATTTTTTCAATTAGTTCTGTCGATATTCAGTAACGCAAACATAATTTTTACTTAAGGGGCACTAACCAAAATGCTAAGTTGCTTAACTACAAAAATAACGGTCAAAATTTCTCCCAAAGTAAGATGTGTTTTACCAGTGTGCCTTTATTCTTCACTCATTTTCGTCACTCTATTCGCATTTTAATCATTGCGATTCTATATATAAGTGCTAATTTCACTATAAAATACAGTTTTAATCATTAAGAATTGCTCCTCGCGGCGGTTAGCGGAACGTCGGATGTTCTTGTGCTTTGTGCCTTCTGCCGGTTTTCTTCGGTTGCGTTTCTGCGTTTACGACGTGAAATTTCACTGCCCGAAGCAAAGAAGCTTAACGATGCCAGTATCTAAATGAAATAACACATGAAATCAAAATAGTTATAGAAATCATTAAGAATTTAATGGCGCTACATAAATGAGAAATTTAACATATATTGTACCTGTAATAATTCATAAGGTATCTCAGTTTTTCGTGACTTCTGAGGCATAAATGGAACTAATTCTTTGATCAGCATACGATTTGTTTCCTTTGTTAGTCTGAAACATATAAAAAGCATAGAATCACACGCTGCAAATATAAAACCTTTGCCATTACTAAGGATTTTAAATATAAAAATTTTCCTGTACGAAATTCGTTATCAGGGACCGAGAAAGGATCGGATACGTCTCTAAGGTCCGAATTAATAGACGTTTCTCAGTTGTCAAGGTAAGTCTGTCTTTGTTTCGCGTATGATAAAACGGTATACGCAAGACAAAGACAGACTGATCTTGACAACTGAGAAACGTCTATTAATTCGGACCTAAGTATCCTCCGTTGGATTCTCATTACGTGATTGCGTGGTTCCAAACATCATCATCTTCTTCGTTACCAAGTAATAAAATAGCAGCCACGTATATTGCCATTTTTCACTTTGTATTTTCGCAAAGCACGAAACGACGAAACAATATGACGCTTAATCGTAAGCCGTCACAAAAGCGCGACACGACCAGTCACGACACTGTCTATAGTTTCTCTCTCGCTCTATCTCTCAGTCTCTCTCTGTCGGACCTCACCATTCGACACGAAATTTCTTGCCGAATGAAATCCCGTGAGATGGCTCGCATTTCCACCATGATGAAAGTTACTGAATCGCACAAAGTCGCATTTTTACTACAAAAAAGTTACAGAATCGACCCCCTTATCAATGTCAATAGATTTACAATCTCGTTCTCTTTTGAAAGATTCACTAATTTTAGCAATATATAAATTTGTACAATAGACAATATAACGTAAAATAATATCATCAAAAAATAGGAAGAAAGCGTGTTCGACCGTTTGAACATTTAGTACAGGTCGGATTTTTTTCCATTTAGTGATTTTATCCTTTCCTAAATAGTAATAACATCGACGAGTAGAAACATCTTTATTATTAATTTCTTTATCTTCTTTATCTTCGTCATCTTCATTGTCTTGTTCTGATTCTGAATTATGATCCGATTCTTCAAGAAAATCTTTATCACTTTCATCTGATTTATTCCATTTAAAATTTTTATCTTTATCTTTAATTAAGAGGTCACGTAAACCATCAAAATCTAACATTTAAGCCGCCTATCAATCAAAAAATAAAAAAATTAATTAAAATAAACAAATAAAACAAAATTCATTTAACAATAATGTTTAGGACTCTAAACAATTTAAGAAATGAATATAATATTGGCAAATGAGAGTCAGGCGCAGTCTTTAGAGCGCAAAAATAGTTTATTATTCTAATCACGAGTACAGTCAAACGTTTCGGCTCCTCTTCGAGACATCCTCAGTGACAATGTCAGAAATGTCGCCCTTCTCTGGTTCCATGTGGAAGTCAGAACTAAATTCTGTCGTCTACATTGGTTTATAGATCAAGTAGATCGAAAAAACCTGCAAACGCGACAGTAATCAAAGAGGCTATATTAAATTGCATTAGAAGAACTTACCACTCAGAAGCAAAAAAACGAGAAAAAGTAATAATAGTATTGGATAACAAGTAAATTACAACGCACAGATGCAAAAGAACCCATGTTAAACGAATTTAAATTAAAAATTAAATAAAGACAGGAACGATGTTGTTGCCGCAGTAGCGAAGACTGAAATGATGCGAGTCATGTAAAAGTCAAACCGCTCAAGATACACAAGGCATTGTTTATATTTTGTTCAGTATAGCAAAATTAGATTGATGTAACGATTCCGTGTCCAATTTTAAATTAAGACAATTGTCTTGTTTATTTATGTGTATTCCCGAAATGAGTCTCTTGCCTAAATAACGTTTTGCATGTCCATAATTTTAACATCATCCCAATTAAATTCATGATTATAGGCCAATCTATGCTCCGTAATGACCGAATGTGCCGTCGTATTTCTCTTAATGTGATTGCGATGTTCAGCAATCCTGGTTTTTAATTGTCTGCCGGTCTGACCAACATAAGATGCATCACAGTCTCCGCAATGAATCTTATAACCGATTCGCTCACGAGACCTTAACGTGTAAACATCTCTCGCGTGTCGCTCCTGCCCGTCGAAATTTATCGGTGTGTCAGTGTTCTATTCCGCGGTGCCTATTTCGCACAACCTTATTTTATTATAACTCCATTGCATTTTAAACGAGAATTTGAGTGCACATACTGCTATTATCGGGATTTGCTCCCGATAGCTGTCAGTTAGCGACGCGCGAGATTGTCCTGTGCGTTTATGTCTCTTTCCGCCGTTGTTTTCGTGTTCCGAATCTCTCAGCGTTACAATTTTGCTGCGTTTATCGAGCTCGCTCTGCTGCCTTCCGGCATGCGTCGATTTTTGTAAGCCTTTCACAATCAACTTCTGATTTACTGCGCTATCATTTCTTTGTCTTAGTAAGTACATCGAAAATCTCTAATCTCTGTTAAATTAACGACCAAATTTTGCGACATCATTGTTTTTATTCACTGTTATTATCTTTCTTTGTCCCGGTCATTATCTGTACATACTTATTCTGTTATTTCTCTGTAAATAGTTTAGACATTCTAAACATGTGCCAGCAGACCTGGGGTGCGTTCCGAGTTACGCATGAAACGCGTAGACTGCATAGAAAATCGTTCCGATTTAGCCAATGCGCGCATTGGGAGCGCTTTGATAGTGCTGAGGATTCCCTAGATTGTACTATACGTCCTGAATTTTAGCATTCCTCCCAGCGCATTGACTGCTTCTATTTCGACTTGAGGCAGTTGATGCGTCTGATGCGTTTATGCGGTTTATGCGCTTCATGTGTAATTCGGAACGAACAACGAATAAGTCCGTTAACCTGACCCTTCGCGATGGAAGAGCAACTGCAAGAATTTCCGGTTGTAATAGAAGAAACTAACGAAGTAATAACGTTATTTTTAAGTACAGAAGATGTGGAGAAAGCAAGAGATGGTAAAGTTAATGTATTATTTTAAATGGATTTATTTAATGTATAGGTTATACGTTAGTTTAAACATTGTGTTGTTTTTCATAGACTCAGAATTTTTGCGGAACCTTGTTGTGAAGACACAAGGCGTAAATAACAATAATATCGAGCCGGTAGCTGAACTGGAAGATTTAACAAGTGAAAATGCTGTTGACAAAAACAATGCCGATAAGATGCACATTTTATTTTTGTGTGACCAGTGTCTATAATTAAGTCTTTAATTTTGTATAAAAGTATGTTTATGCAAGTTTAAGAATAATATATATAAATACTAATATTTCTTGCTAATCTTTTGTGTTTACTTTTTGATTTAATTTTTAGATAAGTCAAAAACATTCGTATGGCCGGACAAAACGGTACTTTTATTAATTGAACTGTATAGAGAAAAGGAGGAAGAGTTCTCAAGTGGTTGCAAGCGTAGCAACAAAATTTGGGCTGAAATTGCCGCTGAGATAAACAAAGCCAACCCAGCCTACGAAATAACAGCACAGCAATGTTCATCAAAAATGGCTGGCTTGAAGCGGACGTACAAAAATATTGTTGATCTGAATAAGAAGAGCGGCAATAATAGAAATTTATGGGCATTTTTTTTGGTATGTTTTATCACACACATACATTTTATTTACTGTATGCGATATTCACAGGTGTGCAACAAGATATATTTGTATATTATTTAACACATTATCCCCATCATACACTAGGTTATGGATTCATTATTTGGTGACAAAGCGTCCATTAGGCCTCCTGCAATTGTTACAAATGACGGTCCATCGGACCCAAATCAGGAGGGATCGTTATCAATGATTTCATCCCCTACATCGAAAAGTACGACTTTTTACTTGTGTACACTTGTAGTGTAAAGTGCTCTTATCACGGCTTACAGCGCTCAAGCGTCAAGACGAACATAGCCTTAATATTAATTTAATTCGGTTCTTATTATTTATTATAGTGTAATAGTGGTTTTTGTATTATCTATTACAGGTCCGCCGAAAAAGAGAAAACGTTATAGAAGAGTTCTTGGCCAATATTGCAATAAAAAAAGAAGATAGAAAAGAAGAAAGAAAAGAAGAAAGAAAAGAAGAAAGAAAAGAAGAAAGAAAAGAAGAAATGAAAAGACAAGAAAAGATACGCGAAGAAAGAAGAATACAACGTGACAAAAGGCATGAAGATGAAATAAGCGTACAGAAATCATTAGTCTCCATATTGCACAGTGGGCCAGGGACCCGAAAACAGTGGCCAAAATTAATAAAATAAACTAATCTCTTTTGAACATGTACCCTATAGGTATTTTAAGGTCGCTGATTCCGAATCTGATGTCAATAACTGTAAATTCAAAATGGCGGATCCAATACGGCGACTAAAACTACTTTTTTTGATCGAATATGCATGGCAGTCGGTACTAAAGGGTTTTTGGGGTCGCTGATTGGAAATCTGATATCAAGAAGTGTAAATTCAAAATGGCGGACCCAATATGGCTGCCAATTACTATTAATTTTAAACGGATTGACATAAAACTTGGTGTTTGAGGGTTTTTGAGATCGCTGATAACGAATCTAACACTAAAAATTTAAAATTTAAAAAGCAGATCTAATACAATGACTATAAAATTTAAAAAATAAGATTTTCTAATTGAAACGCCTGCAGTTTGCCTACAAAGTCTGTAGTTTCCAGGGCCTACCACGAGGAGGTTACAGTGCAATTTCAGACCCCTTAATTACCATATCGGTAAATTGGGGTGCTTTATTTGAGTGAGTCCCCTTGCCTCTCACTACTCGGGGTGCTTTTTCACAGTGAGTCCCCTAGCCTCTCACGAATCCGAATGCTTTTAAGCATAAAATACATTATTTAAAGAGAGTCTTCTTTGGTATTAGACTCTTTATGTTTGCCTGAAAATTCTGTACTTCCCTCTTCGTCATCCGATAATATTATATCATCTAAAACTTGAAAAGTGTTGAAAAGGCCTGGCATGCTATCATTTGTTTCATTATTACTGCTGCTTGTCGGCGTTGCAGTTGCTTCGATATCAGGAACGTGTAGCAAATCTCTTACGTCCTGCGATAGCTCTTTGCTCTTGTTAATTTTCGATTTAAGTTTTACAGTTGTTATTATCGGATCCGATGTATCCATTGCTCTAGAAACATGTATAAATTTACTTCATGAGAGTGTCTACTATAAAACTGTTTATAATTTTTATAGTGCTTATTACGTCCTTCACACCCTTCCTCACCCAGCATTCCAACAGGTAATACGCTTGTCCTTATAATCTCAGCACCGTGCATAAGAATTTTATGCAGAGTCGAAGGCATGGAAAACCACAAATACTCATTGACATAAATTTCAGCAGTTACCGTACAGAATTCTTCGAATCGGATTGGATTTACTGGAAGGTGACATGATAAAGCGACTAAGATTGTCTTCAAGTTACAAAGTAATTGACAGTTGAGGTTAAGATATTGGGCAAGGAGATTTGGATTTTCGAAAGCTCGGCGTGCCGTATTTCCGTCATTAGTAGTGCCATAGCCCCCGGTTTTTGGTTTATCCACAATTAAACCCATTTTTTCCCGAAGAATTTGTTGAACTAACGTTTTCAGTTTCGTGAAAATGGCTTTGTGTTCATTACTTCTCACTTGCCAGACCTTTATATCTAGTCTATACGAAATATGTAGAACACATTCGAAGATTCTTATCCACGCATGAAGAGGACTGATACCATACTGAAGCGAATTGGAATCAGGAAAAAAGATATTTGTCTACTTATGTATGTTTGAAATATTATTAAATTGCTTAGGAGTCGCATGGCAAATTGGGTAAGTCTGCATCGATTTAGTGTTCGTGATAATATTCAACACCTTTCCATCTAATAATGTTAAAAATAGGGAAAAATGTATACGAATACAGTAAACATCATCGAGTTTAATTTCTACGACTTTTAGATTTCTTATTTGTTCCTCAATTTCACTTTTCTGTTTTAAAACAACGTCCCGCGATTCCCGGACAAAGTATAATGAAATAGGTCCGCAATAGCTTGTAGATTGAGAGATACAGTTGTTCCACAAAATTACGTTATTTGTTGACAATCGCAGCGGAATCATAGAAGTAATAAATAGGTTTTCGTCCTTATTTGGATTTCTATTTGTAGATGCATATGATTGCTTATAAGCAGAGTAACCAGAGCTACCATCAAATCCCCATGAACATATTAAAACGGCTTCCGTAACAGAAACACTAGTATTTTGCATATCTTGAACTATTACATCGTATTGCAATTTAACTAGTCCTCGTGCTTTATGTTCTAATAGAGATTTTAGGGATACATCTGCTTTCGTCTCGCTTATAACAATGTCTTCTTTTGATGGTCTACATTGTAATTTAGCTTCCCTCACGACATTATACGTTGGCCAAATGTCTGCTTTAGATACTTTGCACTCTAATCGCATATCGGTATATAATTTTTTGGACATAGAATTCTTCAGCATGAATTGCAGAGCTTCTGTCGGGGTTTTCGGTTTAAGTACAATTTGAGGGGTGTCTATTAATTTCTTTACTTTTGCCGGACTTGCTGCAGCTTCACCGAGAACTACATTAAGCTCTCGTTCGTTTGAGTAGTTTGCAACATAACGACATGCATTCAGGATTCTCTGGGGATCATATTTCAATTCAACACTTATTCTAGAGGCATCTCGGCGTTTCGAACGATTAGACATATTGCTAAAATCAATTGTTGGGCGACCAGGACCTGCGGTTGAATTCAATTTCTCCAAGTTGGCATTATTGTTATTGATGATTATTTTACAATAATCAAATGTAAATTCCGAATCTAACCACTCTGCATTTTTCATTTCAAATCTACTTTTCATTCTGTTTGCAGCCTGAAATTTCAAATTACGTCTCGTTTTAAGTGAAGATATAAGTGATCTCAATTCTTTTTTCCCTCGAGGATGAACATTGTCATCGGTCAAATTTATTTTTGATAAAATGTATTTATCTCCAGACTCTACATTTCCATCTTTTATAATTATATCCAAAATCTCTTTTTTGGTGAATGTTAATGCCATTATAAGACTTTGCGTTGATTTCAAATTTAATAGAAAAAAAAAATATTGGAAAAATAGGAATAGATATATAGGATACAAAAAATAGAAAACAGAAAAATTTGGAAGAAAATGAATACTACTAATACACTACGAGTAGAAATGATTAAATTAGAATGATTAGAAATAACGCAGTATATCTCGTAAAGTATTACAGGCTGGAACGGTCCCTGTACTTTGAGCGCTGTGCCGCCGCCGCCGCCTCGGTGCCGCCATGCCGCGCCGCCCGATTCTCGCGATATACGGTCGCACACGCTGTCACGTAAATGCATTGTTTTCTTCAACGTATATAAAAACGGGCAAAAGTGGGCACATTCACGTTATAGTATACAACATATAGAACACATTCATACTTCGTTCTTTTTTATATGACGTGTTATGGCCGGTTATGACTAATCGAAAGGTAGTACTGCCCTGAAAAGTTCAGTAATACATCGAAAAATGTCGGAATATTATAAATATTTTTGATTAGATATACTAACCATAAATTTACATACAGGGTGATTCGAAACAACCTTTTACCGTTGAAAGTACAGATTTGTGACAAAATTCTGAGACGACTTTTCCTCTTGCAAAATTTTGTCCGAAGCTTACTTTCTGAGTTATCAAGATAAATACTTACCCTATCGCTGGCCGAGTACAGGAGGTAGACAGGAGCGGCGCGACTCACCATTAGATGCGGGCGCTTACGTCGGGTGCCCGCTGCGCGATCCAGTCAATCGAACAATGGATCGAGCTGCGTCCCAATATTTACTGCCAGCACAGAAAATATACAGTTTGCGTTATGCATAGATTTTCAGAACTGGCAATAACATTGGATAACGATAACCACAATGACACAGGCACACACATGCAAGCACGTTCACTCACTCGTGTTACTGTTTTCTCTCACAAACTTCACTTAAATACACTTAACTTTACTCTTTTTACTCACATACTTAAAAATGTGCAATTATTATTAACAATACACAATGAGTCACTTACTATTTGCGCAAGCGTTACTTCTGTAGTAAGTTACTCAAATTATCGTTTACGATAATTCACTCCGCGTAAACGGGAGTCTAGCAGAATTATCGTAAATTACTACAGAAGTAATGCTCACGTGAACGTGGTAACTGTCAACTCGCTGTGTTTACAACAAGATGCACTGTTATCCTTTGAGTGTAGAAAAGTGTAGAGGTGCGCGCCATCTCTAGGTTACCGACGCGTATCTTTCCGGGAAACCGATCCACGATACACTCGGTTCGCTACTAGCACTGCACTGCACTGCGTTACACTATCGAGTGTAAACGTCCGATTGCATGGTTAATACCTCAGAATTTTAAACACGGAATTCGCGCTTTTTACTTTGTTTCCGGAAAAAATATTGTTGCAAATTCTCTGAGAGATGTTCTGAGGAACACCTCGTAATAAAATATTTGGTTGCCCTAAAAAGGGCAGATTTGTTATATTTACAATAAATGTTCGAAGTGGCCACCGTTCATCTCGATGCAAGCTCTCATGCGTCTCAATAGGGTTCTTGGAATCTTCTCCATAATGTCGTCTTCGATAGCCCAAATGGCATTGTGGAGCTTGTCATTTAATTCTTCCACGTTCTCGGGAAGCTTTTTGTAGATCATTTCCTAGCAGTATCCCCACAGTAAGAAATCTAATGGATTGAGGTCCGGAGATCTTGCGGGCCAACGTATCGGGCCATATCGGCCCATCCAACGCCCGCGTTTCCGATTCAAATAATCTGTGACCACTCTTGCGTTGTGTGGACCAGCACCATCTTGTTGAAATATTATTCTTCCTCTGTCCGCCAGTGGTATGTCTTCTAAAAATTCTGGCAAATTGTCTTCCAAAAATTGCAAGTACGATGCGCCATTTAAGATGTCAGGAAGGATAACTGGACCTAGGATTTTCGTGCCCATTATCCCAGCCGAGACATTTATTTTCCAGCAAACTTGAAAATTTCTAACTCGAGTGACGGTAGGATTGTCGTCGTTCCACACATGCATATTGTGCGAGTTGAAAATTCCTTCCCGTGTAAATAGCGATTCATCGCTGAATATTACACGAGAAGGAAAGGTCAGGTTGCCGTTGCTGCTAGACGATACGCCGAGTTGTACCCCAACCGAGAAAGACATCCGTCGGTCCCCGTTATACTTGCGGCGGCTCAAAGATTGCACGAGACCGGCAGCGTCTTACCGAAAAAAAAGACACCGGTAGAAATCGCGATGCCAGAAATGTGCGGAATGTCGAGACAATCCTTCGTGCTGTCAAGGAAGAACCCGAAAAAAGTATTCGTCTTATTGCTCGAGAGCACGGATTGTCTTATTCCACTGTCCAGAGAATTCTGAAGGAAGAGAAATTGTACGCCTATCACTACACCTGCGTGCAAGACTTACGAGACAAAGACTATGGAATCAGAAGAAGATTCTGTGAAGATTTTCTGACGAGAGTAGATGAGGTTCCGGAATTTCCTTCTCGTGTAATATTCAGCGATGAATCGCTATTTACACGGGAAGGAATTTTCAACTCGCACAATATGCATGTGTGGAACGACGACAATCCTACCGTCACTCGAGTTAGAAATTTTCAAGTTTGCTGGAAAATAAATGTCTGGGCTGGGATAATGGGCACGAAAATCCTAGGCCCAGTTATCCTTCCTGACATCTTAAATGGCGCATCGTACTTGCAATTTTTGGAAGACAATTTGCCAGAATTTTTAGAAGACATACCACTGGCGGACAGAGGAAGAATAATATTTCAACAAGATGGTGCTGGTCCACACAACGCAAGAGTGGTCACAGATTATTTGAATCGGCAATTTCGCGGGCGTTGGATGGGCCGATATGGCCCGATACGTTGGCCCGCAAAATCTCCGGACCTCAATCCATTAGATTTCTTACTGTGGGGATACTGCAAGGAAATGATCTACAAAAAGCTTCCCGAGAAGGTGGAAGAATTAAATGACAAGCTCCACAATGCCATTTGGGCTCTCGAAGACGACATTATGGAGAAGATTCCAAGAACCCTATTGAGACGCATGAGAGCTTGCATCGAGATGAACGGTGGCCACTTTGAACATTTATTGTAAATATAACACATCTGCCCTTTTTAGGGCAACCAAATATTTTATTACGAGGAACATCTCTCAGAGAATTTGCAACAATATTTTTTCCGGAAACAAAGTAAAAAGCGCGAATTCCGTGTTTAAAATTCTGAGGTATTAACCATGCAATCGGACGTTTACACTCGATAGTGTAACGCAGTGCAGTGCTAGTAGCGAACCGAGTGTATCGTGGATCGGTTTCCCGGAAAGATACGCGTCGGTAACCTAGAGATGGCGCGCACCTCTACACCTTTCTACACTCAAAGGATAACAGTGCATCTTGTTGTAAACACAGCGAGTTGACAGTTACCACGTTCACGCGAGCATTACTTCTGTAGTAATTTACGATAATTCTGCTAGACTCCCGTTTACGCGGAGTGAATTATCGTAAACGATAATTTGAGTAACTTACTACAGAAGTAACGCTTGCGTAAACATAGTAAGTGACTCATTGTGTATTGTTAATAATAATTGCATATTTTTAAGTATGTGAGTAAAAGGAGTAAAGTTAAGTGTATTTAAGTGAAGTTTGTGAGAGAAAACAGTAACACGAGTGAGTGAATGTGCTTGCATGTGTGTGCGTGTATCATTGTGGTTATTGTTATCCAATGTTATTGCCAGTTCTGAAAATCTATACATAACGCGAACTGTATATTTTCTGTGCTGGCAGTAAATATAGCTCGATCGATTGACTGGATCGCGCAGCGGGCACCCGACGTAAGCGCCCGCATCTAATGGTGAGTCGCGCCGCTCCTGTCTACCTCCTATACTCGGCCGGCGATAGGGTAAGTATTTTTCTTGATAACTCAGAAAGTAAGCTTTGGACAAAATTTTTCAAGAGGAGAAGTCGTCTCAGAATTTTGTCACAAATCTGTACTTTCAACGGTAAAAGGTTGTTTCGAATCACCCTGTATAATCCCAACATTCCTATCTACTAAAGAAACTGACGGAACAATCTTCAAATATTTGGGATCTTTATTATTTTCGACATTTATGAAAAGTAATCACGACAATGGTAATAACATATTGCTCGGTTTCACAGTGCTGCCAAATCAACAGTAACTGATAAAACACTAAAAAAAATTGGATTACAACTACTTCAAAGTATTTAGAACATGATGACATAAACTATTTGATAAAATTTGAAAGTTGGTTTTTGGCCACTGTTTTCGGGTTCCTGGCCCACTGTGTATTGGGACAATTTATTGAAAAAATGTAGTTTGTACTCTTCTTAAAAGAAATGTTTAAAGTTAAGCGTTACTAGTTGGAAGCTTTAAAAGATGTTCATTTTATATTAATTAGTTTACTTTATTTTAATTACGTGTTTTAAGTTTGGGTTGTAATCCTCACGAAGTATGATTTTATGTTACGTTATGCTTACAAGCAATAGGTCTCGCCTATCAAGGGATATCTTTTAAATGCTTTTTTAAACAATTTTAAGAAAAAATTATTTTTATTTTTTAAAATGTAAAAGTACAAACATTTAAAATACTAGTTATTTTGTTCACATTTCAAAGTACACGAAATGTACGACTGAAATTCATAAGACTGAATAATATAATAGAAATAAAACCAAAAATTAAACATAACTAATGTCGGTTTATCAACCAAAAATGTTTATTCATAAAGAAACAATATAAAAGCCTTCGTATTACATCCAAATATTCATTATCGATCAATTGACGAGCCTCATTTGCAATGCATTCATTATTCTCGTTCTTTTAGCATTTCCCATGGCAGTGTTATTGTCGCGAACAGGTGCCTGTAATTCTTCATAATGTTGGACGCCAACTGTCATTACATCATTTTGTAATATGCAAGTATTATGTAACACGCAACATGCTATGATAAACTCTGGAATTTTTTTAACATTCGTCAGTACAATCTAATAGTATTCTAAAACGTATTTTTAATTGTCCAATCGCACGTTCAACTGCCATTCTTGTTGACGATAGACAATAATTAAAATTTTTTTGTTGGTTTGACAAATGACCATTGTCTCGAAACGGAACCAACAGGTGCGGATGAATTGCATATGCAGCGTCTCCGATAATATGGGAGTCATTAGGGAAGTATATGTCAGGCATCTGTAGAAAACGTGCTACTGGGGAGTTTCTAAAAACTCGAGCATCGTGAATTGATCCTACTTGTCCTGCATAACAGTGCGTAAAGAGGCCACGTGAATCACGTACTACTTGGATATTTAGGGATGGAAAACCTTTTCGGTTTATATAAGAAGCTGAATCAACTGGCGGAGCTCGGATTTTAATGTGTGTTCCATCTATGGCACCGATGATATTTGGAAAGCCGCAAGTCCTTTTGAAATGTTCGATGATATCTGCAACAACAACTTCTTTGGGCCACTGTATACATCGTGGTGCGATGCAATGATGTGCGTAGGTAACACGTCTCACAGCCCTTAAAGCAGTTTCTTTACCAACTCCAAATTTGACACAAACGGATCTGTAACAATCCAGAAAAGTAAGCAATGAGAAGCTTGTCGCAAAACAACTTAATAGCATTTTTTACTGGCCGCATTGGTGCGCACTACATAACAGCAATGTGTTTTTGTTTTGGTACACAAATTCGGCACTAGCTAAAAGACATGGTGTCAGTTAAATGCAATATGGCACTCAGTCCCAGATAGCATGCATGTCTAAAAAATATCGTAAAGATATCATTAAGATTGTCTTTTAGACATTATGTCGGAGGTGCTGCTGAGTGAAAAATGCTATAAATATGTGGTGGTTACATCAGTATAGAGCACAGAAGGGTTTTACATACCTGTACGAATCAGGGGTAGCCATAAACCAAAGAGCAATATACAGTTGTTTCTCTGCTGAAATTGGTTTTTTACCAAGTATGGTACCTATGGCATTTAGTGTTGGTCCAATCGGTGATAAAACCATTTCAAATGTAGCCGGATACAGCCTAGAATATTAGGTTATAATATAAGTGAAATAAATTCAATAAAACCAAATGGAAAATATTACAACTTTATAACTTACAGACATTTATGTTTAAATGCTTACCTAAAATGTTCTTTAAATATAATATTTGTGTAATTAGGAATCACGCGATCGACGTAATCCGTAATTTTTTTTTAACTACAATTTTTTCTTCACGTGATTTACTTGCTATTAGCGTAGAAAACAACGTTTGCATATCACTTAGAAATATGTCTTCAACTTCATTTCCATTTTCACTGTCGCTTGATTCGGAACTATCACTTTCGTCGTTTTTCTTCAAAAGTATTATCGAAGAAATTACAATTACTGGAATTTGTTTGTTGACGTTTTGCACGGCGTCCATATTCTCAATTCACATTAGCGCGCAGAGCGCGCAGGCAACCGTTCCGAATAACTAAAGCGCTTCATGCGCATTGACAAAACGAAACGATTTTGAAGCGCTGCGCAACAGTAATTCAGTCTATGCGTTTCATGTGCAACTCGGAACGCACTTCTGTTATAAATATAAGCGCTTTCTTTCTCGCACGCTCAAATGTACATATTGCAAGACCGACAATAGTCGGTCTCCTACGGACTTGCATGCGGACGGCGCCGCTGCCGGGGTCATCTCGTCGTCTCTCACGGCCGGATCTCCTCCCTCGACTGTAGTCAATCCTGCACTCGCGATGCCAACTACCCCTGTAATGACGAACGGACTGCATGCTACCACACGTGACGCCTCTGACATTGCTGCCTCCCTTTCCGATGTAAGGCACGCCCTATCTGCATTATCTGCCACCATGTCCACCTTAGACGGTAGAATTATAAGCCTTGAATCTGGTCTCGGTCTCGTTGACCGCATCGACCTTAAACTCGATTCTCTCGACAATAAGGTAAGCGGCTTTGAAAGGGCTCTTCGACGTCTGGGCGACGTCGAACGTACGGTGGAGCGTCTTACAGCTGTGACAAACAGTTTATCGGCCGAGCTCGGATCTTTGTCAAATAGGCATGTTGCACTGGAGGAGCGATTTGCCCGGCTTGAAACAGTCTCAACTTCAACCTCTACACCGGCGGGCCCCCCTGGTGTCCCTTCAACTACATCTGACGGGTTAGCTGCACGCCTCGAGCGCATGGTCAATGAGCACAGGGATCACGAGCTCATAATTTTCGGCATTCCAATTATCAAGCCTGAGGACTGCGTAAACACTGTGCTTCGTGTGGCTGCCTCGCTCGATACGCCGCTCGCATCCTCGGAGGTTGTCAATGCCTTTAGAATCGGCGGAAGGGACCCTTTATCTGGTCCTATCGTGGTGAGTTTCACCACGATTGCCAGGAGAAACAAGCTGCTCGCCAAATTCCGACGACGTGCTAGATCTCGATTTGCTGCGTCCAATGTCGATGGCTCGTGGCCGTCCACAAGAGTTTATCTCTATGAGCGTTCTACTGCGTCTGAACGCCGCCTGTTTGCGGAGGCTCGTCAACTGGCTAAAAGACATATCATCAGGTACGTGTGGATGAGGCGAGGGGTTACATATTTTAGAATATCGGACGGCTCTTCCTTGCGCCGCTATTTATCGCAGAACTCAATTCTCGCGGAGATTGATACAATTGTCAATCAGCTTCAGCACCCCCGCGCCTCATCTTCGCCGGGCCCTTCGGCTTACCCCAAGCCTGTCTGACGTCATTCGCTGACTGGGGCGGCTACTGCTGGTTTTAGTAGCAGCCGCCTAACACTTCGCGTCGCTCACATCAACGCGCGTTGACTATTGCCCCACTTTACGCTGATTAAAGATCTTATAGCCTATCATCAACTTGACATTCTGGCGATCGGAGAGACTTGGCTACGGGACACGATCGACCCTAAATTAATTGACATAAACGGTTTTACTCTCGTTCGTTCTGATCGATCTACCGGCTCTCGCGGTGGAGGTGTCGCGTTGTATATTAATAACTCTCTCTCTTTCTCTCGAATTGACCTTGGTGCCCCTCCGCCCGACACACTCGTGGGTATCGTTGCTGTCTCTCTTCGCCTGACGCACAGATGCGTAGCTGCGATCTGCGTTTACCTTCCTCCTCGCCCGCCTGTCTCCGATATGCATTACATTGAATCGCGCTTGTCTCACATTACGTGCAACGTCGACGAGATTGTGTGTATGGGCGACTTCAACATTGACGTGCTCCGCCCCAATGAACTCAACGCTCGACTTTTATGCGACATAGCATCGAACCTCTCCCTGCGGCAACTCATAGAGTTGCCAACGTGTCTTACACAGAACACATCATCTATTCTCGATCTTATCATGATTTCGCATAGTGTGGGGGTGGTCGACTGTGGAGTCAGCGAGGAACTCGACATTAGCGATCATTTCATGGTCTGGTCAATTCTGAGAGTGGCTTGACCTTGCCACGAGGCCCGCATTACTCTCTCTCGCAACATCCACGCCATTCAACCCTCCGACATTTCCTCTGAGTTTCTCAAGACTGACTGGTCGCCTGTGTTCGGCGCGGGGCACGTCGATGAGATGGTCGCCTATTTCACATCCTCTATAATGTCTGTGTTTGATCGTCTCGCGCCGTTGACTCTTAAGAGTGCGTCACAACACCGGGGCTCAACACCGCCGTCAGAAAACTAATATCTCTAAAGCGTCGCGCTCTTCTTCAATATAGGCACACTCGGTCGGATCCCGACTGGCGACGTTACAAGCAACTCCGTAACGAGGTGAACTATGCCATAAGCCGTGAAAAGAAGGCTTATCTTTCAAATTCTTTCTCATCAAACTCTCCTCGCCAATTCTGGAGAAATCTTTCGGTACTCGGAGGGGCAGCATCTCCCTCGCATTCCTTACCCTCCCATCTCCTTGATCCTAAACTTTGTCACGGCTTTTTGCACGCGGGCGCAAGCCGGATCAAAAGGGGACGGTAGAGAGTCAGGTGTCGGGCCTCTCAAATTGGTCCCTCGCACGAAATCTCTTGACTCGCGATATAAACTATTGGGCGCCAGACGCGGCAAATCGCGTCCACTAAATACAACGATCCTCAAATAATTTATCACGACAACTCGAATGCTTCAATTCGCCAAAAATTCGCCAAAACGCAAGTAATGACTCACGAAAGCTCCAACTTAATTATTCGTGCGAAGGCCGACCAGCTCGGTAGAGGGGCAGGGCAAGGCAGGGCAGTGCAAGAGGACGACGGGATAACGGCTAAATAATTCGCCACATGTAGAATATAATAAAAATAGATGATCGTTTATTACTAATATCTGGTAATGAAATTGGTGAAACAGTGGTTTAATAATAGTAATTTTAATAATAATATTTAAATTGATCCAATGAATAATAACAAAGTTAAATGAGGCAATCGCCCCCGCCTATCGAACTGTAATCAAGTTTGTTGACAAAAACTAAAGAAGAACGCGAAGTAATATCAAGCGCGAGCGTAAGCGATGAATAATACGCGACAACGAGTAACGTAAGATCAGACGGAAAATAGATTGGAATTCATGAAACTTTTGAGTGACTAAATTATAATGATCTCTGGATCGTTACGGAACAAACCAAGAACTAAACAATGAGATCTAAATAACATTCGCGATATCTCTCGCACTCAAAACGTAATCCGGTAAATAATACAAAGAATAACGCCGCAAACGTCGACGATCAAGTATAATTTCTGCGTGCGCCAAACGGGGCACGACAACGTACTCTTGCGAGATTACAACTCGCCCAAGAAACAGATAATCACGCTGGGATCGCAATAAATCGCTATCAATTAGCCTCGGAGATTCAACTCCGGTCTACTAGGTTCTGTTCTGTCGTCAGTGGTTTTTACGCCGTTTCGGCGTGAGCCCGTCGCACGCGCGACGCAATTACCGGGTGCAATAAAGCATGCAATTCAGCAAAATATTCCGCAACTTAACAGCAACGCGAGAAAGGTTCGGGATAACGCGAACAATAGTCAAGATAACGCAACGAATAAATCAGGGTAACGCAATATTAATATTCCGACTCAGAAAATGTCAATGAATAACATCCGGACGTGAATCTAATACAGAATATCAAACGCGAATAATAACGCAAGACTAATACGCGGCAGCAAACAACGCAAACATAATATCGTTAATATCGCAATTAATAATTATCGCCATTAAGATCGCTAATAATAATACTAAATAAGGTCGCAAATAATAACACAATGATATTGGAAATAATCCAAAGTACGCGAGATAATATTCGGACTTGACTCTAACACTCAAGAATATCGAACGCGAATAATAAAGCAAAACAAGTACGCGGCAGCGAAAAACACCAGATACCATAGGCGATATAAACAGTAACGCGGACGAAAATCGCCAACAATAACGCGAAGAAAGATCGCAAATAATAACGCGAAAGAAGATCGCGAAATACGATCGCAGACAACAACGTCAAATAATTACAACTAATAACGCGAAATCCTATGACGAATAATAACGACGAATTCTATTGCAAATCGTAACGCAGACTAATATCTCTAACGATTACGCACGATAATATCATAATTAATACCGCCGAATCATGGCGATTAATCACGTAAACGAATATCACAAACAATGACGCGAAATATATCGCGACTAATAACGCAAAATAATAACACCAACAATAACGCGAAATAATATCGCGGCTAATAACGCAAAATAATCACAAACAACAACGCAAGATAACATCACGACGAATAACGCAATACAACATCGCGAAACGATATCGCAAATAATACGAGGGGGTAGTGTCGCGAATAATATCTTCAGAACGCGGCACGGAAATAATACGCAGCGAACAACATGCAAAAACGCGGTATGCG
The DNA here is from genome assembly GCA_035220615.1 of Leptothorax acervorum. Lineage (NCBI taxonomy): Eukaryota > Metazoa > Arthropoda > Insecta > Hymenoptera > Formicidae > Leptothorax > Leptothorax acervorum. The sequence continues at coordinate 52,151 of JASTWQ010000716.1, read as the reverse complement.
GGCGCGACGCGACTCGCACGCTGGGGCGCGGCGGCGGAGGCGCGAGCGCGAACGCTGGTACGACTCGGGACGGCACTACGCAATCGAAAACGCCAAAAAGGGTCGAACTCACAACGGAACGCGAGCAGATACGAGTCCACGTCACACTCAACGCGCACTCGAAGTCGGTCGTAAGAACGCCGGACTCCACACGGTACGCGAGCAGATACGAAGTTACGCCACACTCAACGCGAACCCGAGGACGTACACCAAACACGAATCTAATACGCGGCCACTCCCGCACGCCGTCCGCGCGAACGCGAGGCCTCGACCTTCGACCCCGCCGAAGGTTGCCGCACACGCCCGCGATCACGATCTCCAAGGGGTCGTTTCGCGACGCGAATCCGCAATGCCCTAATCCCGCACACACAAGCTCGCGCGATCGCCAGGGGGGCCCTCCGCGCTCGATGCCGATCGCTACCGCGTAAATTATTTCCTACGCCGTGCACGGCGAGCGGACACCAAAATTCACGAAAGCGGCACTAACGCGAATCGGCACGAAACGCGAACGCGACCCGACGGCTTTCCCGTGGCTGTACACTAAATAATATTCGGGCAACCTCACCGGTAGTAGACTCTGTCTCCTCGACGTCACCGCTTCCCCGGGGCGCCTGCACGGACCGGATAACTGGCCTCACCTCTTCGTGGCACGGCAGCACAAAAAACGCGATGGGAAAACGTGTGTACTCGTCGAGAGGGCGAACCGAAAGAGATCGTTCCTTCGGCTGCTCGATTGCGGATCGACGACGCGCCCCACCCCGGGGGTGCGTACGTCTGTGGCGCGATAGTGCGGGCCAATCGGGATCGATCCCGCAAGTACGCCGCGACAATTCGCGTAACGTAATCTCGCGTGATCCGTCGCGGGGTGCCTCGCGACTCCGCGATAATTGATCGATGGGGTGGTCGATGAAAACGGGTCGGGTGCCCCGGTTCGCCTCACGGCGTCTCCGCCGCGGGGGCGTCCTTCCCCGCGACTTCCCGGTCGGAGTCGTGACCGTCTTAGCGATTACGCCGCGTCCGGCGTAACGCTGTCGCGGCGGGGTCGTTCCGCCCTCCCGCATCCAGAACGCCGGGACCGCTCCCGTCCTCACGCCAGGATCACGCGGTCGAAGTCTTGCCCCGCTCTCCCCTGTGCGTGGCCCGCGACGATTCTTCCTCTCCGCACGGCCGAATTCCGGAGCGTCCTGCGCCCCGCGCACTGCTCCTCTTTCCCGATGCTCGCAAGGTCGCCGCCAATGATGTTCTCGTCGGTGGATTCCGGCGAGGTGCCGCGATTACAAAAAATAATAAAGACAAAAAAAAAGGTAATTAATACGCTATAAGTTAACGACGAGGCCCCCTGGAGATTTCGCGCTGCTCTTCCGGCTCGCCCCCGAGTGCAATTCCGCGCCCCGTGGCGGCGGCGGGGACGCTGCAACGTGCAGCGGAGCTGCCACGTCACAACTTATAAATGATTATTTTCTTGATTCTCTTCTTTCCTCTTCCTGCTCTCCTGAAACGTTAAATCATTTTGCCTCCTCATCATTTAATGTTCCTGAATCATTTAGTTTTACTCTAATCTCTCCCACCGAGCTTTACAATGTCCTCAAGCGAATACGTCTTACATCTTCCGGTCCGTACGATCTCTCTGGTCGTATGCTACTTCTCTGCCTGCCTCAGTGTCTCGAACCTCTTCTCCATATTCTGAATCACTCTCTCTCCGCTCATACTTTTCGCTCCGCACGGACACACGTGGTTGTCCTCCCCATTCCAAAAACTCGCGACACCTCCACTTTCTCCTCTTCGTCCTATCTCTCCCCCAATTTCTGTCCAAACTCCTCGAGCGCATATGCTTTCAGCAACTATATGCATTTGTCAACAAAGCAAAGATAATTCCGGAGTGTCAGTCCGGTTTTCGTGGCATGCACAGCACCACGACTGAACTTTTCCACCTCTCCGACTCCGTCCTTCGTGGTTTCGACTCAGGTTGCCTCACTGCGTTGATTACTCTAGATTTCACGAAGGCGTTTGATACGGTCAACCATCACCTTCTTCTGGCTAAGCTCAAGTACTACGGCTTATTTCCCTCTGCCTTGTCCTTTATGGAATCGTTCCTAATAAACCGCTTCCAGCGCGTTCTTTTATATTATCCTTTGCCTATTTTTTCCCCTTCTCGCGCTGCTCTCTCAGGCGTACCTTAGAGGGCGGCGCTCGGTCCATTATTATTTATCATTTCCATTGCTGATCTGGCCTCCACTCCTCTTTTCGCTGAACTTCTAAAATATGCGGACGACGTTATTTTTCGCAAATCATTCCGTCTGACCGATGTCTCTTCTACCATCGCTGCATTAAACAGTAACCTTAAAGCGGTAGCTAAATGGGCATCCTACAATGCATTGCATCTTAACCCTTCCAAATCCTCACTTCTCATTGCGGGTTCTTCAGGAATGGCACCCGTTTGACCACGTTGATATTGACCACGGTCCCGATTGACTACGTTGAAATTGACCACGTTGCGATTGACCACGTTGCGATTGACCACCGTCCCGATTGACCACGGTCCCGATTGACCACCGTCCCGATTGACCACGGTTTCGATTGACCACCGTCCCGATTGACCACGGTCCCGATTGATCACCGACCCAATTGACCACAGTCCCAATTGACCACAGTCCCGATTGACCACCGTCCCTATTGACCACGTTGAAAATGACCACGTTGCGTTTGACCACGTTAATATTGATCACGTTAATATTGACCACGTTGCGATTTACCACCGTCCCGATTGACCACGGACCCGATTGACCACCGTCCCGATTGACCACGGTCCCGATTAACCACGGTCCCGATTGACGATTAGTGACGCGCTTTAAAAGAATTTAATTGTTTAAAGCGCGTCACTAACCTATATAGATTAGTTCGGGACGGTGTTCAATCGGAACGGTGGTCAATCGAAACGGTGGTCAATCGGGACCGTGGTCAATCGGGACGGTGGTCAATCGGGACCGTGGTCAATTGGGACCGTGGTCAATCGCAACGTGGCCAATATTAACGTGGTCAATTTCAACGTGGTCAATCTCAACGTGGTCAATCGGGACTGTGGTCAATCGGGACTGTGGTCAATGGGGACTGCGGTCAATCGGGACGGTGGTCAATCGGGACCGTGGTCAATCGGGACGGTGATCAATCGGGACCGTGGTCAATCGGGACGGTAGTCAATTGGGACCGTGGTCAATCGGGACGGTGGTCAATCGGGACCGTGGTCAATCGGAATGGTGGTCAATCGGAACCGTGGTCAATCGGGACGGCGGTCAATCGGGACCGTGGTCAATCGGAATGGTGGTCAATCGGAACCGTGGTCAATCGAGACGGTGGTCAATCGGGACCGTGGTCAATCGCAACGTGGTCAATCGCAACGTGGTCAATTGCAACGTGGTCAATCGGAACCGTGGTCAATATGAATTTGGGACGCTCCCGTTTTTCAGTGCTTCTATCTCAGCTTCAATCTTTCGACCTTTCTTTAAACTCTATACCTATACCTTTATCGTCTTCAATTAAAATACTCGGTGTTCACATTAACTCTTCCTGGTCGTTTAAACATTACGTGGACGTAAAATGTCGAGCTGCCTTTGCTCGGCTTCGTCTTCTATATCCTTTCCGGCACATCCTCTCCACTTCCCAAAAGCTTCATATATCCCAATCGCTTGTCATCTCACTCTTCGACTACGCCGACGTAGTTTATATTTCAGCACTCAACCAGCAATTGCTAAATCGCATCCAATATATTCAAAATGCATGTCTCCGCTTCTCCTATGGTGTTCAAAAATTTGACCATATATCCCCACTCTATTTCAGCTCCTGTTGGCTAAGAATCCAACAACGTTTTGTGCTTCATCTCTGTTGCCTCGTTTTCCGTCTCCTTTATTCTAATACTCCTCCTTACCTTCGACGTCTCTTGCATCTGAACTACGAGCTCCATATCTCCAACGCCCCGAATAATAGTTACCCCGACCTTCTTTCCTTTCCGTCGCATCACTCTGCCAAGTTTCGCGCTTCCTTCTCCTACTGTGCAGTCAAATTTTTCAATGACCTTCCTTCTACCATAAGATCCTTATCCTCATTGACTTCTTTTCGTACAGCTGCCTCCACCTTCATTTCATCGACTGCATTTCCTACCAGAAATGCATCTCAACTCGCGCATCACTGATTGCTTGCACGGTACGTCGCGTCTGCTGACGCGCACGCGTGTGTGTGTGTGTGTGTGCGAGTGTATGTATCTATGCATTCGTATATATGTATTGTTAATTCTGCGACGTACGTGTTGTACGATAAAATTTTACTCTCGTGACCGAATCCATCATTTCTGTATATTATTTAATATTATAACTTACACTGTCTCCACTGGTAGTCTTAGTAACAACATCGTGTTGATGCCTCACCATTTGCGTGCTCTCTTTATTTATATTTATACTCTCTATAACTGTATGTCTCCACTAAGCATCGCAATAAATTAAATTAAATTAAATACAACATTCCTATTAGAACATGCAGGAAGGGCATTCTTATGTCCCTTAATAAATCGAACTAATTTGTTAGTGCTGAAAAACGAAAGTCTCGTGTTCAAGTTCCTCGTTAATCTAATAAATTTATCGGCTACTTCCGGGATGTATGGGATGGTGAACCACGGAATACGGTTAGTAACATCCTGTGTACGATTATTGTTATTGGTTGGCTTAACATTAATCTTAGTGAAGAGATATTTAAGTCTGTTATTTATACCATCAAAAATGAACCGTAAGGGGTAATCATTTTCAAGGAGGGTCCTGACCACAAAACTTAAATTCTTTTCGTGAAACCTGGGGTGTAAAAGAAGAAATGCCCTGTCTATCATGCTGAATGCCGTGCCACGTTTCTGAGGAAGAGGGTGTTGAGAGTAAAAGTTCAAGTATCTACCGGAAAGCGTCGGTTTATGAAACCAGTCAAAAGATATATTTCCATTATTTTTTCAAAATAGTTACATCTAAGAAATTCAGCTGATCCCCCCCTATTTCTATCATGAATTGTAACCTAGGATGAAACGCATTAAAAACGTTCAGGATGTCATGTATTTTGTCAGGCAGAATTGCTGAGTTCGTCAACATATCTAAAATAATACGGTAGAACAAAACTAATACTCCCAAGAACCCTCTCCTCCAAATCCCTCAAATCTAAATGTGCTATAATCTGAGAAAGCGGAGAGCCCATGGGCGTGCTATATGTCTGTTTATAAATGCAGTTATTAAAAGTGATTGAGAAATATAATTGACGCAGTGAGATTTTACATATACAACTGATAACAGTTTATTCTAATTATATTACAAAGGTATATTCGGTTACTAGCGACGTTCGAACGGTATGTATCTCGCGAGGCGACCAACTCGAGACTAACTATGCGACAAGGTTACAGGTGTCGACAGCCCGAGGATACGCGTCGATATAGCTCGCGCCACCGGCTCGATAGTAGTTACTTCGCGTCTCTAACACCTCCCCTCGAAGTCGCAAGTCGAGCCGCGTTATTCGCGTGACTCAATCATTCCGAGCCCGTCCCGACAGGTGACATGCTTATGTCCGGACAATCCCTTTGTTAAAATGTCCGCGGGCATTTCGTTCGTTGACATGTATTGCAGTTCGATTTCGCCCGACACACAATGATCTCTGACGAAATGATGGCGTAAATCGATGTGCTTTGTCCTAGAATGAGGCACGTCATCACTGCAAACCAAACGCTGTGCTCCTTGATTGTCATTGAACAATGTAATTCGATCACATGGTAATGGAATCACGCTCATTATGCTCTTGAGGTAGATTGCTTCTTTCGTTGCTTCCGATATCGCCATGTACTCCGCCTCAACACTTGATAGAGCCACGGTACGTTGTTTCCTAGCTTCCCAGCACACTGCCGCTCCTGCGAGTATAAACGCATATCCGGAATATGATCGTCTGTCGACCATGTTGGCGCCCCAGTCCGCGTCGACCACTCCATATAACGGTATGCCTAATTTTTCGTACATGATGCCATGATTCATGGTGCCCCTCAAATACCGGAGGATCCTCTTGGCTGCCACCCAATGCTCCGTTGAGTAATTGGTATTAAATTGGCTCATGAAATTTACTGCGTACGCGATATCGGGCCTAGTAGTCACTGCCAGATACATAAGTGCTCCAATGAGACGCTGATATGGGTATTGCCTCATTACCCTTTCGTTTACCCTCGCTGGTTTCATCAATTGCTTGTTCGTGTCGATAGGTGTTTTTGCAGATTTACAATCCTGCATACCGAAACGTTCCAGGATAGTTTTTGTGTATTTTTGTTGGCTCAAAATGACACTATAATTTTTCTCGCTCTGCCGGAATTTGATTCCAAGGCATTGATTTACGCGTCCGAGGTCTTTCATTTCAAAAGATTCGGATAACGATTTCTTTACTTCGTCAAGCCAGTTTGTATCGTTCGTAGCAATCAAGATATCGTCAACGTAGATTACGATCATCATAAACCGACCATTCTTTCTTGATGATGTAAAGATACTTTGGTCTTGGCTGGTTTGTTTCATGCCCAGCTGTTTTAGCTTCGAAATGAGACGCCGGTACCATTGTCGCCCTGACTGCTTCAATCCGTAGAGGGCCTTCTTCAGCAGGCATACGTTGTCCTGGTTTTGTTCCATCGCATCCAACCAACGTTTCGTAGTTCGTATCACGTCGTTTTTACGGTTTATTTCTGTGCTCGAACCGACACGTTTTCCGGCCTTAATCTTTAACAGTACTTCTCGTAATTGTTCAGGTATCTCCATATATACTTTTTCTTCTAATTCGCCGTTGAGGTATGCCGTTACTACATCCATTTGGTGGATCTGCAACCCCAGCTCCGCTGATATGGCTGCTAGAAGTCGAATGGATGATGATCTTGCCACCGGAGAATAAGTCTCGTGAAAATCCTCCCCTGGTCGTTGCGAGCAGCCCTTCGCCACAAGGCGTACCTTCTTCTTTGTAATTGGCCCGATTTCCTTGGTTTGAAAAACAAATCTGCTTCCAATTACCTTTCGATTTCGTGGTCTAGGCTCAATCTCCCATGTGCCGTTTCGGATTTGTGCTAAATATTCGTCTTCTAATGCCATTCTCCAGGCCTCAGCACCACCACTTTCATTCGCCTCCTGCCACGTCACCGAATCCCGTATTGATAACATGTTGCACTCCAAAAATGTATCGTCGTTGCCTAGATTTTCCCCGGGTAGGCCGTCGTCATCGGATGACTCGCTGTCCTCTCCATCGTCTCCTTCTTCATCGTTGTTCGTCGCCGGCTGGTATATTTTCCTCGGTCTTCCTACTGATCCGGAACGTAACAATATTGGTCGTCCTCTTCCACGCTTCGGCGGTTGTAGACGCAGGTAAGTATCGCGTTCTTCCCTTCGTTTACGCGTTTCCGGCATTTCCGGATGGTGCCTTTCTGTTTCGCTTTCAGTTTCGTCTTCCGTTGTCTCTCGGTCTCGTTCATGTGTTCCCGGTTCTTCTCGGCTTTTTATTTCGATTTCAGTTTTGGTACTCGGCATGTCTTCCTCCTCCTCTTCGAGGAACTCCTGGTACTCGCGATCAAATGCCGACTTCTCCAAAAATTGCACGTCGCGACTTACGATTACCTTCCGCAATTTTGGTATCCACACACGATACGCCTTTGATTCGTCTGAGTATCCTACGAAAATACCTTCTACAGATCTCGAATCAAATTTACCACGCTGAATGCTTTTATCTAACGCGAACACTTTCGAACCGAATGTTTTAAAATATGTTACTGTGGGAGTCTTTTCTTTCCATAATTTGTAAGGTATTTGTCCGATTAGTAAGGTATTTAACGATTTAGTTATGCACCGATTTCTTATATAACACGCCGTGTTTACTGCCTCGGCCCAAAATGTCGGAGGGACACCCGCTTGACGCATCATACATCTTGCCATTTCAACTAACGTTCTATTTTTTCTTTCCGCTACACCGTTCTGCTGAGGAGTATACGGTGCCGATAACCGCCTCGTAATGCCGTTTTCGTTTAAAAATTGATCGAATTCCTTGTTACAATACTCCTTACCGTTGTCTGATTGTAGCGCCTTAATTTTTCGGCCGGTTGACGTCTTTGCCATTGCCTTGAACAATTTGAATACGCTCAACACGTCACTTTTGTTTTTGATGAAGTATATCTTGCACCACCTTGATTTATCATCAATAAATGTTACAAAGTATTTTGCACCCGAAAATGACGCACTTCGCATCGGGCCACACACATCGGAATGCACAATCTCCAGTAAATGCTTCGTTCGGTTTCCTTCACTTAGCGAAAATGGAAGACAAGTTTGTGTTTCGCGAACGCGCACTTCGCACTTCGACATTGTCTCGTTGCCTTTTAAATTTAACCCGTAAACTACTCCGCTTTTTGCCATACTTTTTAAATCGCGTTCATTTAAATGTCCGAGCCTCTGATGCCACGCATCTATCTCACTCCTCGCGTGGTTTACTACCAGCACTGTGTTTCTGTCACTCACCGGCTCGCGCCCTTTTCGAGCATAATACAAATTTCCTATTCTGTCCGCGCGAAAGATCACTCTACCGTCTTTGTCCGTCACTGTCGCATATTTCTCACGGAAAATCACCTCATACCCGCGATCCGTAATCTTCGATACCGACAACAGATTAGTACGTAAGTCTGACACGTAGTACACCTTTTCGAAATTTATGTTCGTTTCCACTTTGCCATTACTCATAGGCATTCTCACATTTCCTGCACCGGTGATTCGCGTTGACTCATTATTTGCTAAATTCAACCTTTTGCTCTCACTTTCAATTTTCTCAAATTTATCTCTTTCAGCGCACATATGGGCTGTACAGCCACTGTCCAAACACCAATCCATGCCATTTTCACCTTCACGATTAAGCATCACAGTCTCGATTGTGTTTAACATTGCTATATTGTCACTCACATGAGCTGTACCCGTCGGCGTATCATCATCGTCCTCTACCTGTCGCGCACTCACTTGTGGATTCAACGGTAGCTTTGTTCTACAGTTCCTCGCAATATGACCTATTCTATCACAACGAAAACATTTCGGTCCTTGTCTCGCACCTGTTTGGTCTTTGGTTTTGACATTCCTCGAGTCCCCGCGACTATCTTGAGGCACACGCGAATATCGTGACCTCTTCACATACATAGCATTTTGCTCCGAATTTTCGTTTGCTCTTCGCGATTCGAATTCTTCTAGAATCTTCACTCTCAACGTTTCTGGGTCTGGCAACTCGTCTCGTGTCTCAATGGCACATCGAAAATTTTGAAAAGATTCTGGCAGACTATACAATAATAAAATTGCCAGTACCTCTTTGTTTATTATCAAATTAATCTCTTTCAACTTTTCCACTGCTTCAAAAAATTCCGTTAAATGTGTACGTAGATTGTCGCCTTTCTTCAGTCTTGACAGGATAATTCTCTTCAAGAGCGTTGCTTTTCGCGCTGGTCCTTTGGATTGGAACGTTGATTCAATTTTCAGCCAGATTTCTCTTGAAGACGTGCACCCACGAATTAAATTCAACTCCGAAGGACTAATTGACAATATGATGTCGGCCTCTGCTTTTGCGTCCTTATCAATCCATGCTCGAATTGCCTCGTCTCCGCTCGACGGCTTCTCTGTCGCTCCGCTTACGTAGCTCCAAACATCGTTTTTCACGAGAATCGCCTTCATCTGTAACTTCCATGTATCGTAATTATCCGCGTTTAGCGGCTCAATTCTCATGATTGACGACATCCTTCACCACGAGTTTACGCAACGGTCTTTCCGTTTTTTTTTTGAGTCTCGCACTCACGCTATACACTGCCCGGCACGACCACGTTTTCTCTAGGTTTTTCACTCGCGGATTTTATATTTTATTGTTCATCCGTCTGGGCCCATAACCTGATTGAGAAATATAATTGACGCAGTGAGATTTTACATATACAACTGATAACAGTTTATTCTAATTATATTACAAAGGTATATTCGGTTACTAGCGACGTTCGAACGGTATGTATCTCGCGAGGCGACCAACTCGAGACTAACTATGCGACAAGGTTACAGGTGTCAACAGCCCGAGGATACGCGTCGATATAGCTCGCGCTACCGGCTCGATAGTAGTTACTTCGCGTCTCCAACAAAAAGTGTAAAAAGTTGAGTCTAAAACAAAAAAAACTGCCCTTAAAAATTCATCTTTAAGAAGGTTACAATCTTTTGAGATAAGATTCCATCTTTTTGAAATACTGTCAATAACTAGGTTAAGAGGAATATTCGTAAAAAGTGAAACAACGTCAAAAGAAATTAAATTAAAATTTTGGTCAATATGTACATTTGAAAGTTTGCCAACAAGTTCAAAGCTATTGTCAATATGTCCAGAAGAATCTTTAGTATTTTTCGCTATAATTTTGTGTAAAAAGAGAGCTAAATTGTACAGCGGGCTGTCCACGCAGGAGACAATAATGCGAAAATGGCAGCCTCGTTTGTGAATCTTAGGCAGTCCATAAGCTCTTGGCAGAATCCCATCACTGCACGCAATTCGTTTATGTGTATACGTAGAAATATAATCGGAATCCTTCCATCTCTTAAGCCACGTAGCTCTTTAATAATTTTGTTCGTGAAATCTTTGTCAACTACAATGTACGTGCTTTTATCTTGAAGCATATCTTTGATTTTCTTAATATACATATCTTTGTCAAGAGCAACCGTTAGGTTTCCTTTGTCAGACTTTGTGAAAATAATGTTGGAATTGTCTTTAATGAAACGTTTGGTAGTTTTTTGCAAACAGAACAGTTCACGGTTGATGGAGTTGATTTGTGAAGGTTGAAGAGAAAGATTATTGATGAGGGATAAAAACCTATTCCTTAGGCTAGCATGGGTATTTATAGGAAATTTTTTGATATTTGTTATGTATTTAACTTTATTATACAACTGGTTCGATATTTCTATATATCTTTATATGTATTCCGGAATACACTCGGGACCGTATTCCTGACTCGCGAGATCGCCGGTTGGGGCAGGACTCCGATCCCCGCGTAGTCCGCACGCATGTTCGGTTCTCCTATCGGCGATACGCGGATCTAATTGTGTCGCTAGCCTCGCGGCCGCGAATCTCCTAGAAGACGCGCGCTATTCGGAATAGTGAACGCGCGCTACTTACGCCGATATATAACATCTCTTCTCCCCGTAAATGAATTACAATATTAATGCGATACGTAATTGCCGAAACGATCCGGTGGATTTCGCTTTCGTGGTGGCCGTTCATGGCTCGCAGGTGGTGCCTTAGACGCAGATGATACATTGGTGTGGGTAGTTTCATCTGACGCCCCTTCCTCCTCCTCCTCGACATCCGAAAGCGTATCCTGAACATCTTGTTGTTCCGGAGGTGTTCTCGACAGTCTCTCTCTCTCTGATAACAAGTGCGGTGGTTCACGGGGTTTGTTCTGATTCTTAGAACCTAAATTTACAGCCGGGCTTCCATAATCTAACATTTGCATTTGAGTGTTGTCAGCCGTTGCCGCACCTACCGCTCGCATTTGATTTATGTGTCGTTTCCAAATTTGGTTGTTTTGCAACTGCACTCTATAATGTAATCTACCTAATTTTTCAATTACTGTTCCAAAACGCCATTTAATGTTTTTATCTATGTATTCGCGTGCAGCTACTCTCTCTCCTATCTTGAATTGTTTAATCGTTATATCGTTTTTGAGCTTCGGCTCCAATCTAGGGAAGATCAGGTTTAATCTACTATTTAGATTTCTACCAAACATTAATTCTGCTGGCGATTTTTTAGACTCCTGCAGTGGTAAGAGTCGGTAGTGAAATAAGATTTTTTGCAAATTTCGTTTAACATTTTTATCTGTAGTCCCTAATTTCCGTAAGCCTTGTTTCAAGGTTTGAACAAAACGTTCTGCTAACCCATTTGTCGCTGGGTTGTATGGCGCTGTGCATTTATGAAAAATACCATTTTGCTTTAAAAAATATTGGAATTCTTTAGAAATAAATGTTCTGCCATTATCCGATACTAATACTTGTGGCAATCCAAAGGTGGTAAAAATTTCCCGACACTTTTCTATAGTTGTTTCTGCGTTGATATTTTTCACAATATGCACTTCGGGCCATCGGGTATAGGCATCGACCAGAACCAAAAAGTTATACCCCTGGAAGGGTCCCGCAAAATCTACATGTATGCGTTGAAAAGGTTCTGTTGCCGGTTCCCAACTATGTTTAATTTTAACGCTTTTAGGATTATTACTAAATGTATTGCATGCGCTACAATTTTTTGCTAACATTTCGATATCCTTATCTATACCTAACCACCAGCAAAAATTTCTACTTAGATTTTTCATTTTAACGCAACCGTAATGCCCTGCGTGTAACTGTCTCAAAACTCTACTCGTTAAAGATTTTGGAATTACTACTCTTTCTTTTCTAAAAATTATTCCTTCTTGTAAGGAAAATTCGTTGTCCTGGTAACCTAATGATACGAGGCTTTTTCCTTGTTCTAATGCATTGACTATTTTTGCTAGTGATTTATCTTTGCGTGTTTCTTTATAAATCTCTTTCGCTGTTACTGGTAATGTTTCTAAATTTTCCATTAGAAATACATCTATGGGATCGTACTCTCCTATACGCTTTTCTGCTATTGGTAATCGCGAGAATCCATCCGCATTACCGTGATCACTTGACTTTCTATAATATTTAATCGAGAAATTAAATGCCTGTAAAAATACTGCATAATGTTGCATTCGCATCGCGCTATATGCTGGCAAACCTTTTTGCGGGTTAAAAATCTGAGTTAATGGCTTATGATCTGTCAGTAGTGTGAAATGATTACCGTACAAAAACTGGTGAAACTTTTTAATACCAAATATAATCGCATACGCTTCCTTATCTATTTGGGCGTACTTTCTTTGTGTTTCTGTAAGTGAGTTTGAGGCGCACTGTATCATTCGCTCGCTTCCATCCGGGTATACGTGCGATAATACAGCACCTACACCATACGGGCTAGCGTCAGTGGCCAAGACAATTGGCAACTTTGTATCAAATGGAACTAAGATTTCATCTTTCTCAAATTCCGCTTTTGCCCGTTTAAACGCTCCTTCACAATCCCTTGTCCATTTAAATTTAACATTCTTTTTAAGTAAATTGTTCAAAGGGCGTAATAAGTCACTCAGATGTCTAATAAATCTCCCGTAATAGTTAATCAACCCGATAAATGCTCTTAGTTCTGTGATGTTGGTAGGTCTAGGCATTTGCCGTACCGCTTCAATTTTATTTTTCTCTTTGGAAATTCCTTTTTTACCAATTTCGTAACCACAATAACTAATACTGTCTTTAAGAAATTCACATTTATCCTTGTTGATGCGTATATTATGATCCGCCAATCTTTTAAAAACTAATTCTAATCGTTTCATATGCTCTTCCCGGTTCTTTCCCGAAATTCTTATATCATCCAAAAATACCGCGATTCCTGGAATTCCATTTAAAATTTCTTCTATTGTTCGTTGCCAGATGGCTGGCGCTGACGCTACTCCGTACATCAATCGGTTACTTCGGTATAACCCTTTATGTGTATTTAACGTTAAGATCTCTCTATCCTGTTCGTTTAACGGTAATTGTAGATACGCCTGTTTTAAGTCTATCTTAGAGAATACTTTTCCTTCCGCCATTGACGCGAAAAGTTCATCAGTTGTTGGTAAGGGGTGTTCATCCACTATTAACCATGGATTTACTGTGACCTTGAAATCACCGCAAATTCGGATTTGACCGTTCTTTTTCAGTATCGGTACTATGGGCGTGGCCCATCTTGAAGACTCTACTTTTTCTAAAATTCCTGCTTGGACTAATTTTTCTAATTCAACTTCGACTTTTTCTTTTAGTCTAAACGGAACCGTACGGCTTTTTAAAAATACCGGCTTGGCATTCTCTTTTAATTTTAAATGAGCTTCTACCTTACGCATGGATGAACATTCCTCACTTATTAACTCGGGGTATTTATTAAATAATTGCTCTAGATTATCGCAACTTTGCGTCTCCAGCGTTTTAATATTTTCAATTTCTTTTAAACTCGACTTTACTTTTTCTAAAATTTTTAACTGATTGATCCATTCTCGGCCTAATAATGGATTTCGATCGTAGTGAACCACATACATGTTCATTTCGCGCACGTCATCTATATCGCGCACCCTGACCTTGACAAATCCTAACGGCGCAAACTCCTGTTTACAGTATGAACGCAACCTTAACTGTGTCTTCCGTATAATTAACCGTGGAAACATTTTCCGCAACCATTTTTCGCTCACCAGAGTAACCGCCGCTCCGCAATCTACTTCGAAGCTGACTTGCCGCTTTTCCAGACAGAGAGAGACCGCAAATTTATCCCGGAAACGAGAGTGTTCCATCTCGTCCAGTCTAAAAACTTCTTCTAACAGTTGCGTTTTACACTTCTTCTTGCAGACTTTCTGCAAATGCCCTAGTCCGCCGCATTCGTGGCATTTCACATGTCGAGGAAGAGTGCAGTCAGGCGCCAGATGATTCTTTCCACACCTATAACAAGAAACGTTATTAAATTTCGCATTATGTGTCGACTGTGACTTTGACTTATAATTTATGTTTTTTCCATGTTTGGAATCCCGCTGTTGTCCCTTGTGTTTGGCCTCGTCGTCCTTCTTCTTCTTCACCCCTCTGGCGCCCGCTCCAACGAAATCTACGGCCGCTGCTGTCTCAGCTTTCAGCTCATTTACCCCCTTCTCCGCCAACTCCATCCCGCTGGCGGTCTTCAAGGCTGATTCCATCGTCAAGTTCGCTGTCTCCAATAACCGTCCTTGGATCCGTTGGTTCCGCAGCCCATACACGAACTGATTCCTGAGTTCAGTTTTTAAATATTCTCCGAACTTACAGTGTAGCGACAGCTTTTGTAACGCTGCCATGTATTCTTGGGCGCTTTCTTCCGGCAATTGTAATCGTTTTCGAAAAACGAATATTTCCGCTATCTCTAACGGTTCCGGGGCGTAATATTCCTTTAACTTGTTCAGCAAGGTGTCATAAGGAATTCGATATGGATCCTCGGGATCTAGTCGATCGCACAGGATTCCAAATGCTTCTACGCCAAGGAAATGTAATAAGTACGCGACCTTCTCTTGTCCCTCTTGTATTCGAAATACTCTAAACGCTCCTTCCAACCGTTGCAGCCATCTTTGGAAAGTTTGCTGCTTCGGATCAAAAAAATCCACGCAAATAGTATTGCGTCCGGAAGCCTGTTCCGTTATCTGCTGGGTCAGCGGTCCGGGGGTGATTAATCCGGAGGTTTGCGCGCTCAGGTCCATACGTCCTTCCGTCGGCATTCTTGTCGTATATCTAGCCGTCCTTCTAGAGCGTTCCGCGCCACGCACTCAATGTCCACGTGGCTTCTCCGACACCAGCACTCACGCACTCCGTGCGTATCTTAATTATCACTCCTTGCCCAATGATTAATTAAGATCCCATCCTCGTCGCCAATTGTTATGTATTTAACTTTATTATACAACTGGTTCGATATTTCTATATATCTTTATATGTATTCCGGAATACACTCGGGACCGTATTCCTGACTCGCGAGATCGCCGGTTGGGGCAGGACTCCGATCCCCGCGTAGTCCGCACGCATGTTCGGTTCTCCTATCGGCGATACGCGGATCTAATTGTGTCGCTAGCCTCGCGGCCGCGAATCTCCTAGAAGACGCGCGCTATTCGGAATAGTGAACGCGCGCTACTTACGCCGATATATAACAATATTGAATTCTGTGTTTTTTATTAGTTCAAAAATTGTGTTCTTAAAATTACAAGATGGTAATGCAAAATTGTCGTCTAATTGTAATAAACATTGGACGTCTTCTGGAATTGTAGCGGAAGACAAATTCATGAACCATTTATTCTTGATCTTATTAGAAAAGGAGTTTTGGGAGTCAATGGGAAAAGACAATGGTAAAAGATTGATAACATATGGTTGTATGTTTTTTGTAGGCTGACTGTTGCGAGAGAACGAAAAAGAGGACGGATTATCAGGGGAGGAAAAGCAAAAATAATGGACGGGTTTAATGTCATTATGCTGTTGCTTCGTATGCTTCTTGAGTAACCAATGTATTTTTTTATCTAATGTTGTATGGAATTGTTTGCAAAAAAGTATAAAGATCTACCCTGTCCATGAAAAAAAGAATTGCAATAAAATAATGGCAAGTGATTCGTGATCTTTCTCAATAAACGAAAGGATTCCATTTCCGATTGGTGCAGCGTTCTATAAGTTTGTGGAGAGGGAGATGCCTCCATGACCATTTTCTTATTTTTTTAATTCCTAGAATATTTTTTCGCTGGAAACAGCAAACTAAACGTTCAATTGTAAAATCTTAAAATTATTAAGGCAGATATCTGATTCAGACGCTCACGCGTGTGACACGGGGACGCAGCTCTCTCGGGAGAACACCTCGGCACTACCGGCAGCGGGCAGCAGCAGCTTATCGCGCGGGAAGCCGACGAAGTGGCCGTCGTGAACGGTTCACGAGGGGTTGGTGATGCCTCGAGCTCGAGCGAACGCCACAGACATAGAGCCCACAGTTTGTGGTATCAATTATAAAAACAGTTCGCGGTTTTCGTATGTATTCGACGGTAACGCGGCTTATACTTGTACTGTGTAGCGTGTAGTGGTATCGGCGGCACTGTGTCAGAAAATGCGCCCAAAGCAGCGCCAGAGGAATTTCTCTTGACGTTGTTTCATTTTTTGCGAATATTCCTCTTGACATAGCTATTGACAGTATTTCAAAAAGATGGAATCTTATCTCAAAGGATTGTAACCTTCCGAAAGATGAATCTTTAAGGGCAGTTTCCTTTGTTTTAGATTCAACATTTTTCACTTTTAATAACTGCATTTATAAACAGACATATGGCACGCTCATGGGCTCTCCGCTTTCTCCCATTATAGCAGATTTTGTTTAGAGGAATTTGGAGGAGAGGGTTCTTGGGAGTACTAGTTTTGTTCTACCGTTTTATTTTAAACCTTTTTCAAAAAGGTAAAAAAGGCGCCATGTACACGCGTGGTGTATGTACCTTGAAAAAAACCAAATATATCTTTGTACCTCGAAAAAATCCAAGTAGTATCTTTATTTCAAAAAAATTAAAACCCAAGTAGTATACATATCACAAAATTGCGTTGCCTTATTCAATCCAAGTGATTATCTATTACAACAAAAAATAAATGATATCTTTAAATAGCGCCAATTACATATATATTATCTCAAAAAATAACTATATTGTAATTTTAAAAAATTAAACCCAAGGGAAAATATGTTTATAAAAAAAAAGAAGAAATAAAATCCAAGTGGTACATATGTACACGGTTTACCAGAATTATGGAAACCCCTAAATATTTTGAAAACTACGCATTTTAGAAAAAAATGTTTCAGACAAATGTTGTAGGGTTTCAAGTAACACATTAAATAGTAATATTAGTGTGACTGCAAATAACTTTGTTAATGCCAGGTAAAAATAACTTTAATATTTTTAAATGAAAACCTCTATTTTTGATTTTGAGGATAGTGATTCTTTCACGCTCCGATAATTCGTTAGCCATTTTTAGCCAAACATTTAATTTTTAATTTATTAATTTGCGAATTAAAAAGACAAAAGTCCTCGGCAGAAGCAGAGAGCGCTCTAGGACGCTATCACCCTACTCACGTAATTATGCGTTAAAAAAAGAAATAACAGACATATGGCACGCCCATGGGCTCTCCGCTTTCTCATATTATAGCACATTTAGATTTGAGGGATTTGGAGGAGAGGGTTCTTGGGAGTATTAGTTTTGTTCTACCGTATTATTTTAGATATGTTGACGATGTAGCCACAGCAATTCTGCCTGACAAAATACATGACATCCTGAACGTTTTTAATGCGTTTCATCCTAGGTTACAATTCATGATAGAAATAGGGGGGGATCAGCTGAATTTCTTAGATGTAACTATTTTGAAAAATAATGGAAATATTTCTTTTGACTGGTTTCATAAACCGACGCTTTCCGGTAGATACTTGAACTTTTACTCTCAACACCCTCTTCCTCAGAAACGTGGCACGGCATTCAGCATGATAGACAGGGCATTTCTTCTTTTACACCCCAGGTTTCACGAAAAGAATTTAAGTTTTGTGGTCAGGACCCTCCTTGAAAATGATTACCCCTTACGGTTCATTTTTGATGCTATAAACATGAGACTTAAATATCTCTTCATTAAGATTAATGTTAAGCCAACCAGTAACAATAATCATACACAGGATGTTACTAACCGTATTCCGTGGTTCACCATCCCATACATCCCGGAAGTAGCTGATAAATTTATTAGATTAACGAGGAACCTGAACACGAGACTTTCGTTTTTCAGCACTAACAAATTAGCTCGATTCATTAAGGGACATAAGGATGCTCTTCCTGCACGTTCTAATAGGAATGCTGTATATAAAATTCATTGCGGAGACTGTGATGCATCTTATGTTGGTCAGACCGACAGACAATTAAAAACCAGGATTGCTGAACATCGCAATCACATTAAGAGATATACGACGGCACATTCGGTCATTACGGAGCATAGATTGGCCTATAATCATAAATTTAATTGGGATGATGTTAAAATTATAAACATGCGAGACGTTATTTAGGCAAGAGACTCATTTCGAAAATTTTACACATAAATAGACAAGACAATGGTCTTAATTTAAAATTGGACACGGAATCGTTACATCAATCTTATTTTGCTATACTGAACAGAATATAAACAATGCCTTGTGTGTCTCGAGCGGTTTGACTTTTACATGACTCGCATCATTTCAGTCTTCGCTACTGCGGCAACAACATCGTTCCTGACTTTATTTAATTTTTAATTTAAATTCGTTTAACATGGGTGCTTTTGCATCTGTGCGTTGTAATTTACTCGTTATCCAAGACTATTATTACTTTTCTCGTTTTCTTGCTTCTGAGTGGTAAGTTTTTTTAATGCAATTTAATATAGCCTCTTTGATTACTGTCGCGTTTGCAGGTTTTTTCGATCTACTTGATCTATAAACCAATGTAGACGACAGAATTTAGTTCTGACTTTCACACGGAACCAGAGAAGGGCGAAATTTCTGACATTGTCACTGAGGATGGCTCGAAGAGGAGCCGAAACATTTGACTGTACTCGGGATGAGAATAATGCACTATTTTTGCGCTCTAAAAACTGCGCCTGACTCTCATTTGCCAATATTATATTTATTGTTTAAATTCATTTACCTTCCTTAAATAATTGTATACCGTAACGTTAAACCAATAACAAAATGAACGTTATTATAAACATTGGGCCTGTTTCTTTTAGCAGCACTGCTGAACTGGTTCAGTAAGAGTGCAGTTAGAGTGAAACAAAATGTACCAGTTCAGCAGTGTAGCTAACAGAAACAGACTCATTTATACACATTTGAAATTACGTAATACTGAAAGCCACCTACTTGAAATAATTTCTGTATGTAAATGGACTGTGACGTGACGGTTCGCCGCACGTGGCAACGCCCCGCCGCCGTCACAAAGCGCGGGTTCGCGCCCGCGGACGAGCCAGGAGAGGGACCGCGAAATCTCTAGGGGGCCTATCGAATCGATAAATTATTAATTTTTTTCTTGTATCATATGGCACCTCGCCGAGGCACAGCATAACGGAGCGGGAAGAATGCGGAAGTCAGCGAGCAGGCGG
Source organism: Leptothorax acervorum (assembly GCA_035220615.1). NCBI lineage: Eukaryota > Metazoa > Arthropoda > Insecta > Hymenoptera > Formicidae > Leptothorax > Leptothorax acervorum. Next base: position 32,339 of record JASTWQ010000716.1, on the reverse strand, counting down.
GATCCGTGACGAGGAACGAAGCGGCGCAAGGACGTCGAAAGACACGGAAGGGGCGCGCGACTAAACGCACTGCGCGCACATGGTCCACAGGTGACCGGAAAGGGCCGTGACAGGGCCTTCAGCCCCGAGGAGATAGCTGCATTATGACCAACCTCTATGGCACCCGAGCGGACCCGGGACGCCTGGCTAACGTTTCCACGGTCCACGGGGAAGGTTTCCCTCGGAAGAAGCACCGCCCGACCATGTAGAGTACCGGGCGGGAAAATTGGACACGCTCAGCCAAAGTCTGAGGTCGCGAAGGAACCCCGCAGGATAAGCGGTTTACGACCTTGTGCACGCAGATCCGCAACAGGCTCGCTAATCCGCCCCTATTGGTCGCGACATCGCGCACGGCTGTTGTGAAGTCCTTTCGAGAATCGAGGTTATCGGATCCCCGGCGCCCCTGACGGAATCCAGGACGACGACGAGGCGTCAGCGGGACCGGTGAGGTTGCCCTCAGCGTTCTTAGAGTGCTACGACAGCCACGAACGAGCCGCGAGTATCACGTTCCGTTCTGCCCCGACCCGCCGTTTTGGTTTAGTAAAAATCGCCGAACGCGGCGTTCGCCGGACGCGCGTAACTTTGGTTTTTGTGATAGAGTCTCGCAGAGTCTTGAGTTTCGCGATAGAGTCTCGTAGAGTCTCGACTTTTGGTGTTGACGGTTGGTGGCAAGCGCGAGGGACCTCGTGACGGTAAAGTCGTGAGCTGATAGGTAATCCGGCCTCCTGGGGAACGTGACCGCGAGATCGTAAAGTATCTCGGTGGTTGCTGGGATCGCGAGGTCGCGAGTGTTATCGCGGATAAAGTTTTGGATTTCGTATTTCGCATCCCGACCTCGTGTGTCTCGTGGTAACCAATTGTAATTTGCAATTTAGCGTTCACCGTTCTGGCCGCGTGTCGCGTAGAGTGTGGCACCACGGGTGTATCTGGTCGCACACAGCGTGCAGTTCGATGCTGCATTCGTCGTTAGCTATTCGTGCGGGATAATTAGAGTAAGATATTTGTCGTTTTTGTCGTTGCGTTATTTGCGTTGAGGGTGTCGCGAATTCAGTAGTACTTAGCGTTTCTGCATTACCTGCGGCATATCGTTGGCGACCGACTAACCGTCTCTTTGTCGTTGAGATCTTGCGATCGAACTCTGGCGCGGCAAGCAGGGCGCAGCACATCACCTTGTTGCGAAATTAATCTTTGTCGATTCCCTTCCGCGATAGCATTGGTTTGCTGTGTTCTATCTTGCGTATTAAGTAATAGTAATTAGGTTCACATTGTTGCATTGTAAATTGATCTACCGATTATACAGTCTTTATAATTCTGTCGTACTTTATTTGACTTTCTGTAATATACGCGCATTGTGCGCGCGATGTACGCGTGATGTACACGCGTGTTCGCGTGTATCGTCTTTCGAATCACTCGAAGACGAGTCAGTCTTACCGCGGCGTGGCGCGTGGCTAGCGAACGTTTTCAAGGAAAGGGATGGAGGTGTCCCCCTCCGATTTTGATGAGCTTTTAATATGTTGTTGTCTAGACATAAATAAGAGACACGTATTTTTTTATACGTGCCCATACGCATAAAACACCCCTTCGAAAAAAATCGGTTTTTCTCTTTCGGATTGAATATCCCCGAAACTAGAAAAGATAAAAAAATTTTCCAAAATGGAAATTAAATGGCTTAAAAAGTACTTTGAACTAATGGCAAAAAATTTTTTTATAGTGTGTATACAGAGGCATTTGTAATTATTTCTCAAAAATGGTTTATCGTAACATAACTTTATCATATATGGTTGAAAAAAATATCCTTTCACTTTGCGATAAAAAATTTTTTAATTTAAAAAAAATGTATTGGTGGCGGAGGTATGTTTAAAAATAAAAGAAATAAAAAAATTATTTTGTTATTATTTCAAAGTACTTTTGAAGCCATTTAATTTCCATTTTGGAAAATTTTTCTATCTCTTATAGTTTCGGAGATATTTAGTCCAAAAAGAAAAACCGATTTTTTTGAAGGGGTGTTTTACCCCCTAAAAATGCGTATAGGCACGTATAAAAAAATACGTGTCTCTTATTTTTGTCTAGACAACAACATATTAAAAGCTTATCAAAATCGGAGGAGGACACCTCCGTCCCTTTCCGTATATGTATGAGTTTCGAGAGTACCATTAAATAAGTACGAATACTACAATTTTAGCGACGAGGATAACGGACACAAGTGCACAAGCATAAGGACGTATTAGGTGCATAGGGTGCGAATATTTATATCGCATAAAGTCAGGAGTTTCGAACTCCAAAACACGCTCGGATATCACAGTCGGAAAAAGTGAGCATGAAACTGAAGACCGGGTAAATTTACTACCTCACTAAGGCAGAGGTAATTCAGCATCTTCGGGATCGAAGTTGCAACGTACACCGAGAATACGTCGATCGACGAATTAAGGAAGCAATTAGCCACGCTAGTGAAGGGCCAAGGGGAGGAGTGAGAGTGAGTCGACGGACAATAGCAAACGGGGGAACTCGGAGCAGTGAGACGCAGGCAAGCGAAGTCGCGCGAGAGACGAAAAAGGCAGTAGAGACGCATATAAGTGAGAGAGAGCAATCGCAAGTGTTATTCGACAAACTCTACAATATGGCAGAGAACAAAACGTCAACAAAGCTTGAATTCCAGCTAGGACGAGATGACTGGGAAGTGTTCATAGAACGACTCAAACTATTCTTTATAAAGCTACTGATGTAACTACAGAGGACAAGAAACGAGCAGTGTTGTAGACGAAAATCAGCTCGGAGACGTGCACACTTGTGAGGGATCTCTGTGCGCCGGTAAAGCCGGTTACAAAGTCATATGCGGAATTGACGAAACTGGTGACAGGACCACCTGTGCCCGAAGCCATCTGAAGCTATGGAACGTTGCAAATTTCATCAATTGACGCAGACGTCAACAGAGTCGGTCGCCGAGTTTGTAGCGAGATTGAAGAGTTTAACGCTTTACTGCAACTTTGCCGATAGAGACACCGCCTTACGCGACCAGTTGGTGCATGGGCTGAAGGCCCACGACACGAGAGTGGAATTATTCCGTACAGACGCACTGACATATAATACCGCATATATGATAGCCACCGGTCGGGAGTTAGCGAAGAAGAACGCAGCTACAACGGAAAATTTGAGTCATGAGGAACAGGCGAAACAGGAGATAAATTTCGTAGCTAAAGGAAAAAAGCTACAAAAAAAGCCCGAGCATAAGAGACAGATTAATGAGAAATCTAGTGCCGCACGGAGAGGTCTAGAAGGGCAACAAGGCGATGTTCCGAAGACGTGCTACTGCTGTGGAGGAAAAAATTACTGGTTCAGGAACTGCAGACATCGAGACAAAATTTGTGACTTGTGTAACAAGCGAGGTCACCTGCGAGTTATGTGCAGAGGCGCGACAGGAACCAAAGGCGAGGGCAGTGGCGAGAGGATGGCAGACCGAGCGCGCGAGGCCAAAACTAGTCAGCAAGCATCGAGATAGCAGCTGAGGTATATTCACGACGAGGATGAGGGCCGCCTAGTAGAGGAAAGGAGAGACGATTTTTTTAATCTGATTACCTGTGTCAACCAGACGGAAAGATGCTCTCCACAAGACCGCCGAGTAGATCCAGTTTACGTAGACGTCCAAATTGAGGGAGTCCACATCGCCATGGAAATGGACACGGGAGCTGGAGTGGCAGTGATCAGTGAGGCGAATAGAAAAAAGCACTTCGCGAAAGCGCTGATGGAGTGTACGAAGTTAAAGTTAAAGTGCTACGGTGGCGTTACAATTCGCCCAGGAGTGTTAAGAAAAGTGAAGGTAGTTGTGGAGGGCAATTCGGCGCGTCTTGACTTGTATGTAATGCCGTTGAGCGGGCCAACGTTGATCGGTCGAGACTGGTTACAAGCGCTTAAACTATGGCCGTTTGAAGATAGCATTCCTAGAGTCTCAATGTTGCATATGTTAAACAGATCTACTATTGCAGAGGATTTAATAAAATTGTTTCCGGTACTGTTCGATGGTGGGGTTGGGCAATATACTAAGGGTACATTGAAATTGAAACTGAAAGACGGGGCCCACCCAGTCGCGCTGAAGGCTCGACATCTGCTTTTCGCTCTTAAGGAGAAAGTTGAGAAAGAATTAAATAGACTAGAATCACTGGGTCATATAAAAGCTGTAAGCGCGAGTGAGTGAGCTACGCCGATAGTTCCGGTAATTAAATCGAACGGAGATGTGCGTATATGTCAAAATTTCAAGTTGATGTTGAATCCTTGTTTGATAATAGACAAACACCCCCTACCGCTAATAGATGAAATTTTTGGAGTTTTGCAGGGGGGGGAGACGTTTTCACAGATCGATCTCTCTCATGCTTATATGCAAATACTTGTCGAAGAAAAATCGCAAGGCTATCTTACCATTGTTACCCATAAGGGCTATTTTCGGTATAGAAAAATGCCGGAGGGGGTGGCGTCAGGTCCAGGGAATTTCCAGCGTAAGATGGAGGACTGCCTAAGGGGCATCTCGAATGCGATAGCTTATTTAGATAACATTTATATTACAGGAAAGACTGATTGTGAGCAAGAACATTATAATACGCTTAAAGCGGTACTGCATAGATTACAGGAGTGTGGCCTCAAGGTCAATAGGGAAAAATGTGACTCTCAGGGAGGAGCTTGAGCTTTCGGGGTTTGTGATTAACAAGAGAGGGCTACGCAAAGCACCAAGTAAAGTCAAAGCGATATTAAAAGCACCACGACCAAAAAACCCAAGAGAGCTAGCTTCTTTTCTGGGACTAATCACATATTATGCTATATTCCTGCCCCGCCGAGCGGATAAACCAAAACCACTGTATGAGTGTACAAAAACTGAGTGCTTAGTATGGAATGAGGAATGCGAAAAAGCGTTCGAGTGAGTAAAGAGTGTTTTGGCGTCTGAAAAAACTAGCACATTACGATCCTAACGAGGAGCTGGTTTTGGCTTGCGACGCATCGGGTTACGGGCTTTCTGCGATACTCTCGCACAGGTATAAAAATGGTAGCGAGCGACCGATCGCCTATGCGTCGAAAATAATTCCGGAACTCGAGTTGAATCAAGCGATAATTGATAAAAAAGCGAAAGCCATCATTTTTGGATTTAAAAAATTTTACAATTATGTGTGCGGCCGGGAAATCACACTCAGAACTGATCACCGTCCACTCGTACACATCTTTGGTCCACGGAAGGAGATTCCAATAACAATTGCTAGTAGGCTTCAAAGGTAAGCGTATTTTTTATCGAAATTCACGTATAATATTGAGTACGTAAGGTCGGAAGACAACGGAAACTGCGATGCGCTGTCCCGGTTGCCGATTAAACTCCCATTTTTGAGAAAGAATACGAGAGGTTAAATTACATAGAGAACGTTGAGAAATATGTGGTAGATGTTAGGGATGTGCAGAAAGCATTAAAAAAATGTGAAGTAATCAGTAGAGTTATGAGATTCGTGAGAGGGCTGGCAATCGTCGGATTAGCTCTCTGAAGAAGAAAAAAAGTACAGAGAGAAAAGCTCTGATTGTTAGTTTACTCTAGAGAAAGAGTGTTTATTGCGAGGTAGTAGAATAGTAATCCCAGGAGCTGCGAAAAAACGTACTGAGAGAGTTGCACGGATCACATATGGGAATGGTTTGAATGAAGTCGATGGCTCGATCATATATGTGATGGCCTGGCATTGATAAGGATATAGAAGCTACTTCGAAAGCATGTAGTGTTTGTGTTGAAGAAAAAGAAAATCCGGCAAAAACACCGTTAACACCGTGGCCTTGGCCAGACAGAGTGTGGTCAAGGATCCATAGTGACTTTTTCGGTCCGTTGTACGGGCGTATGTTTCTAGTAGTAATTGACGCGCACTCGAAATGGCCCGAAATTGTTGACATGGGTCAGAATACTACAGCGGCGAAAACAGTAGAAATGTTCAAGAAATTGTTTGCGAGACACGGCCTACCGAGACGCGTGGTAACCGATAATGGTCGTCAGTTTGCGAGCGAGGAATTTCAAATTTTCCTAAAGCAGTGTAAAGTAAAACACAGTTTCTCACCACCCTACCATCCCGACTAACGGTGCAACCGTGAACTTTGTCGGGACATTTAAGGATAAGGTGACTAAAATCGCGCGCGTAAAGGAGGGAAAATCGTTAGAGCACGCTATTAATTTGTTTCTATTCGATTATCAAGCGTCTTCTCATACTACTACTGGTCGTAGTCCCGTTTTATTATTGTACAAACGCAAGCTACGAACCAGATTCGATCTACTTAAGCCGAACGTTAAAGACGAAATAGAGGATCGTCAGGCTGCGCAGGTTAAGCATAGACCGGGAAACCGTCACGTATTCTTCAAACCAGGCGACATTGTAATGGTCGATGACCACCGCGTTAGAAATAGGAAACGAATGAAGGCTGTGATAGCAAAACAGTTATCTCCAGTTACTTTCGAGGTCCGGGTATCACCTTCATTTATCTGGAAACGTAATATTGACCAAATAGTGGCATTCAGGCAAACAGAGGAAAATTTTCGAGAAGATGGTGAGGAGATGATGCCTGAACCGTCGCTGAGACGCTCGGCGAGAGTGGCGGCCCAGAAATAAAGAGGGAGGAAATTGTGATGTACGCGCGTTGTGCGCGCGATGTACGCGTGATGTACACGCGTGCTCGCGTGCTTGCGTGTATCGTCCCTCGAATCGCTCGAAGACGAGTTAATCTTACCGCGGCGTGGCTAGCGAACGTTTGACTAAGTATATGTATGAGTTTCGAGAGTACTATTAAATAAGTACGAATACTACACTTTCTATCAACCGTGTAATTCTGTTCTGGATATGAATTATGCTCTCTTTTGACAATTGATGTAACTCCGCTTTATCTCCGATATAATCTGCTTTAATACGTTTGTTGACTACTTCACAATCAACTCAACTCACTTGATTATAATTACTCTACTTCATTTTCCTTATTTATAATAAACAAAAATTTATTGTTAATCGAAACTATTGATCCGTATTATTTTGTGTTCGTCTCTATCAAAAACTTGCGCTGCCCTGCATCCGCCCTGCCCCTCTGCCGTTAGGTCGAGCTGGCTGGTTCCTTGCGCGGAAGGCTTTCTCTTGAGTTCTTGCGATCTCGTGTCGGGTTTTCGCTGATTGTTTAGTGGACGCAAGTATACCGCGTCTGGCGCCTAACGAATAAATTATTGAACCGCCCGGGCCTGAGCCGTGCGAGGGATTGACGAAAGGCCTGCCACTCTATTCTTTTCCGGTCCTTTTGATCCGGCTTGAAAACGCCGTGACAGGACATAAACAAATGTGAGGTTACATTAAATTAGTTACTCTATTTATTAGACTTTTAGTTATAAGAAAAGCGATTATAAAGAAAATTAACTCAAGTTAAACATATCATATTTATTGATGCCTTAAATCCAAAGAATTTCACAAATTGTGACTTAAAAAGTCGCGTGGGGTGTAAATGACACACCAGTTAAGTTTGACTCGTGATAGCAGTTATAAAAGTGTTAATATATGCGCGCAACAACGGATAACAGTTATTTTGAACAGTTATTCGAAGGTACTGAAGAGGGCAGTATTCCAAAAATTTTTTTCTTGTGATTGCAAAAATAAACTAGCTAGGGTGTAGCCTACACCCCGCGCGACCTTCCGAGGGTTATACAGAGCAATTTTAGGATTTAGAAAAATTAACTGTTTAAAAAATTTATCCTTATAAGGTAGACGCTGTAGCATTTCTCGAACTACCGTAACATAAAAGTCCAAACATTTCAATTTGATTTGTTGCGCGCATTCCAGATAATGTTTCTAAAATACTTTCATATTTCGGTCCTATTATATGTCATCTATATGTTGTATATTATTTTCTAAATCTTAAATTGAAATATTTTTTAAAACATCATAATTTAAAAAATTGTCGGCTAATTGACGAATTAATTGTTGACTGCTTTCAAATAGTTTATGGATTAAAATGTTATGTGATTGGAATAGTGTGTTAAAATTATTCAAAAAATGTAAAGCATATTTCAGAAACAACATATATGCTTTAATGGAATTATCATTTAAACATTCTAATACAATTTCCGCAGATTTTAATCTATTTTCTACTGTTGCTGACAAAATAGTATTTTGTATGGCAAGTGTGGAAAACAACGAATTATGTCGCGCGTGAAGTTGCCGCATGAGCCGAAGGCCTCTGGTGCATTCACACAAGTACGAGTGTGAATGCACCATAAGCTGAGGCGAATGCGGCAACTTCACGCGCGACATAATTCGTTGTCTTTCGCACATGCCACATACAATATTTTTTGTAATGCCTGTAGCGTAAGTTCGATTTGAGATTAAAAAATCCATTTTATACTTCTTGAATGATGACGGTTCTAATGAATTGACGTTTTTGTCTCGCGTGAATTTTGTTACGTTCAAGTTTGTTATGTCAGTCGAAAATCATAAAACAAAAAATATCAATCGTAAAAAAAGAAGGTTATTTATACACTAGTGCGGTAAAGTAAGTCATAAAGGTGCTTTTCTCGCATTAGTGCGGTAAAGTAAGGCATACATTGAATCGTTGAGAAATAAGCCACTTTCCGCACGTTAAACAGCAATCGAAAATCGCACTTTTGCGACAGGCATTGCAAAGAATAATTTTTCAAGACTTCCCAATTTTCTAACAGTCTGACAACACACTTTTGTGAACAAAGCCATATAGTCTGACAATTTTAATATTTCTTTCGTTCTATATTTAAAAAGTCTTGGAATTCACCCAAAATTGCACATCTCTTCGCACTGCCCGAAATGTAAGTGGCAACTGCTCTAATCAAAATTTCGCAAGAAGAAAGCAAGCTCTACCGGCTACAAGCGCGGATAAATGGCAAATACAATTTATTGTTACTAAATTTGGTACTTTTGCTTCAAGACGACTCATAAAAGAATTTCAGCGTCCAATCATAACTAACGCATTATCGCATCATTCAAAAAATATTTTTAATAGGAATATTTTCTTTTCATATAAGCATTTTTTAAATATTTTAAAAATGTTACTCGCGAAACAATATCTTTCACCTAAAGATAATAAATCTAATAATTGAGTCGTAATATTTTATTCCAAGGTGATACATATCAAACAAAAAGGCACATTAATTTTGTATCTGAGATGTCCGTACTCTTATCGATTAAAATGGAAAATTAACAAGTTTTTAAATATTCTACGATTGTCTCAATTTCCCGTTTCGCAGTGACATTTTTAACAATATTTGCGCACTTATTTCGATCTAATGAAAAATCTTGCACAACTTTGGGAGCTTTTAATAAAGGAACTAAATAATCCGCGATTTAAAAGGCTATTTTATGCTCGGCAAAAAAGTTGTTAATTTAATTTCTGCGCGTTTAATTTTATCTTTATGTGATAAACTATTTTTAACATCAGAACCATCAGCAGCCTTATAATTACAAAAATTGATGTTCTCAATGTAATATGTTTGACCGTTTGTGAATGTTGAACTAAAGCATTGCAACATCTGATAGTTTTATTACATGCAATACAAAGCGCTTTATTTTCTACAGGATGACGAGCTAACCATCCTTTAAAGATATTTTTATCTAGCCAGGCATTTTGAAACTCTCTAATTCTATGTTCCTTAATAGCTCCTTTACCAAGAGAATGCATCATGCATAAATATATAAATAAGTAAATGTTATACTTACCTTGTACCTCATAACTTCTAACCGTCTCCAACGATCACGTCACTGTCGCGCCAAGACTTTCGCGCCCATAACATAGTCACATATACATTATACTGTCGAACAGCTGGTTTCGCCGTGTATGCGCGATAAACCGGGCCGGATTCACAACACTGTCACGGGTGGCCGCCTCCCTTGGTGCACCGCTATCGTCCTCCGAGGTAGTCTGGGCTTTCAGAATTACCGGAAGAAACCCCTCCTTCGCTCCTATCGTGGTGAAATTCACCACGATTGCAAGGCGAAATGAGCTGCTCGCTAGATTACGTCGTCGTGTTGGGTTTGCCGCATCGGACGTCGACGGTTCTTGGCTACCTATCAGAGTTTTCCTTCACAACCGCGCCACTGCGGCCGAGCGTCGCGGTCATTTGTTTGCTGAGGCGCGTCAGCTTGCCAGGATGCATAACATCAAGCATGTTTGGATGAGGCGAGGTGTAACATACTTTCGGATAGAAAATGGTTCTCCTTTGCGCCATTACTTGTCTCAGAAATCGATACTCCTGGAATCCGGACCGTTGCTAATCCGCTCTCACACCTGAACTCCGCGTCTCCACCGGGCCCCTCGGCCCACTCCAGTACCATCTGACTTCCTCCACTACGTTTCGAGTCCGTTTTTGCGGCGTTTCCGGCTGCGGGTCTCTTTACGTCGCGCACATTAACGTCCGATCACTTGTGCCTCACTTTACTCTAGTTAAAGATCTAATTGCTTATCATCGACTTGACGTTTTGGCGATCAGCGAGACTTGGCTGCGAGATTCGGTCGACTCTAAGTTAATCGACATAAATAACTTTTCTCTTTTTCGATCCGATTTATCCACTGGCGCTCGCGGGGGTGTTGCGTTATACGTCGACAGCTTTCTCCCACTCTCACCGATTGACCTTGGCGTCACTCCAGCTGGCACACTCGTCGACATTGTCGCTGTCTCCCTGCGCCTCACACACAGAAGTGTCGCGATCTGTGTTTATCGTCCTCTTCGCTCACCTATTTCCGATATTCCTTATATTGAGTAACGCCTGTCTCACATTGCGTGCTGTGTTAATGAGATATTGTATATGGGCGACTTTAATATCAACATGCTTCACCCGGAGGAGCACAGCGCTAGACTGCCGCACGACACCGCGTCGAGCCTCTCCCTCAGGCAGCTTATCGAGACGCCGACACGACTTACGCGAGACACGTCATCTATTCTCGATCTGGTTATGGTCTCACATGGTGTTCGAGTGGTTGACTTGGCGTTGATGACGCGCTCAGCATTGGTCATCCTTTCATGGTTTGGGTGATTCTGAGCATGGTTAGGCCTTGTCATAAGACGCGCATTACTCTCTCTCGTAACATCCACGCCATTCAGCTTCCTGATATCTCCTCAGAGCTGCTCTCGATTGATTTGTCGCCTTTGTACGGCGCTTCGCATGTCGATGAGATGGTAGCTTACTTTACTTTCTCTATAATTACGGTATTCGATCGATTTGCCCCGTTAACTCTTAGGCGTGCCTCGCGCCCTCTGGCTTCGTGGCTAAATTCTGCCGTTAGGAAGCTAATATTTCTAAAGCGTCGCGCACTTCTTCGTTTTAAGCACACGCGGTCTGCCGCAGACTGGCAGCGATATAAACATCTCCGTAAACTATGGTATACTATGGTAGGTAAACTATGCCATACGTCGCGAAAAGAAAGCCTTTCTTACTAACTCCCTCTCTTCTAACTCTCCTCGACAATTCTGGAGGAATCTCTCCATACTTGGCGGCACAGGTTCTTCCTCCCATACTTTGCCCTCCCATCTTCTAAATCCTGAACTTATAAATAATCATTTTATCGACTCACTTCCCACCTCTTCTTGCTCTCCTAAAACACTTAATCATTTCATCTTCTCATCTTCCAACATTCCTGAGTTTTTTAATTTCACCCCAATCACTCCTGCCGAGCTCTATAACACTCTCAAGCGCATTCGTCTTACCTCTGCTGGTCCGTACGACCTTTCTGGTCGTATACTACTTCTCTGTCTACCACAATGTCTTGAATCTCTTCTCCATATTCTAAATTACTCCCTTTCTTTTCACACCTTTCCCTCCTCATGAAAGCATACCTACAGTTGTCCTTTCCATTCCCAAAACTCGTAACTCCACCCTTTCTTCTCTTTGTCCTATCTCTCTCCCCCCTTTTCTTTCTAAATTCCTCGAACGTAAATATTTTTTACAACTGTATGCATTCGTCAACAACTCCAATGTTAATGTCAATCTAGTTTTCGTGGTCAGCACAGCACCACGACTGAGCTGCTCTATGCGTCTGATTTTATCCTATGGGGTTTCGATTCTGGTTGTCTCACCGCGCTGATTGTTCTCGATTTCACTAAAGCTTTTGACACGGTCAATCATGATCTTCTCCTGGCAAAACTCAGGTTCTATGGTTTATGTCTATCTGCCTTGTCCTTCATAAAATCCTTCCTAAAGAACCGTTCCCAGCGTGTTCTTATCACCCCTTCCTATTTTTTCCTCAGCCCGCACAGTTCCCTCTGGTGTACCTTAAGGATCCATTCTGGGTCCGTTATTTTTCATTATCTTCGTTGCTTACCTGTCCTCTATTCCTTTTTCTTCTAAACACTTAGCAGACGATGTTATTTTTCTCTTAAAATTCCGTCTAACCGAAGTCTTTTCTGCCATTACGGTTTCAGCAATGACTTGAAGGCTATAGCTAAATGGACATTCTCAAACGCATCTGAATCTTACCAAATCCTCACTTCTCATTGCCGGTTCTTCTGTACTCCTGTCTCAACTTCAATCCTTCGATACTTTCTCAACTCCGTACCCATACCTTGATCGCCCTCAATTAAAATACTTGGCGTTCATGGCGTTGATTCTTCTTGGTCCTTTAAATCGCACGTGGATATAAAGTGTCGAGCTGCTTATGCTCGTCAGCGTTTTTTATATCCTTTCCGTCATCTCCTTTCTATCTCCCAAAACTTCATGTATCCCAATCGCTTGTTATCTCGCTTTTTGATTACGCTGACGCTGTATACATCCCAACACTGAATCAACATCTGCTGAATCGCATTCAATACATCCAAAACTCATGTCTCCGCTTCTCCTATTATGTCCGTCAATTTGACCATATATCCCCACTATATTCAAGTTTCGGCTGGCTCAAAATGAAACAACGTTCTGTGCTTCATCTCTGTTGCCTCGTTTTCCGTCTTCTTCATACCAATACTCATCCATATCTGCGCCGCCTTTTACACTCGAACTCTGAGATCCACTCCTCAAATGTTCTGATACCCTGGTTCTGATACCCTGGCCTGCGTTCTGAAACCTTACTCGAGTTAACTCTAGTTAACTCGAGGCGTTCAGAAACGCCGAGTTGACCCATTTGTGACGTTCAGAAACACGCTTGATTCAACTCTCGAGTTAACTATTTCTACCCACGTCGAGGAGGTAAGTAGAAATTACTCGACATGCGCACATAACGCATGTTCTCGAAACACGCCTTTTTTAGGTTAAAGTTATTTACAAGAACCGGCGAACAAAAAGGGATACGTTTCGTTTCGACATTGAGCTCCAACGAATTTCATACTTCCGTGCAATTAATAGCTCGAAATTGCATCGAGAAAAATGTCTGAAAACAGACAAGAAATCGTATTTGTGACAGATGGAAAAGGAAATAAAATTTTCAACAAGGATGGGTTAGTCCTCGTTCAAAATACGGCAAGTAAGTTGACATAGAAACTGAGAGAGGTTAACAGAATTACTTTCATATCGATGGCTTGTAATAGAGAAAAGACATTTCAAGTATGTATGAGCATAGATGACTATATAGGCGATTAGCTTTGGACTATCGATATTATACAAAATTCAACTATTAATTAACCGCACCTTAATAATTGTAATGGCAAATTGTTTGCAACTGTGACTGAAAGAAGTATCAGTGGATTCATATGGTGAATTTCTTATACTTAGAAATTATTTTGCACTCTATACTTTAGTATAGAGAGCCTCTATTATAATGATTAGAGGCTCTCTACTTTATTATTCTAACATGTACCTGACAATTTCTATTTTCTTCTCTATTCAATTACAGACCAAACTGTCATGTACGTAAAGCTACTTGAGGGATTGATAAACAAACCATGTAAGCAGCCTTTGAAAGAGCAAAATTCAACATTTCTTTCTCCATCAAACACTCAAGTTCCAAGCAGCCAGGTGCAATCCACCGTGCAATGGCAGGGGCATCACCACATCGAAGCAGTTGCAACATCGATTCTGACTCTGGGCCCTTGGGGGATACTAACAAAGAAGACGCTACCAACGATAAAGAGAATTGGACTCCCAATGCAATTACAGCTCTAATGGCTGAGTACAAAGATCACGCCACAAGCTTCCAAATAAATACTAAAGGGCATACCAAGATATGGAAAAAGATAACGTCTAATTTGCACATGAGTGGCTACTTATATACGCATAAGCAGTGCGAGAACAAGTTTAAAAATTAAAAAAAACGATACCACCCTAAAATCGACAATATGAAATCTAAGCAAACTGGAGCACCGCCTTTATGATTCGACTACGTTGATATATTTCATGAAATATTTGGGCAGAAGCCAAATGTCGAGCCAGTTGCATTAGTCTCTGCGACAAAAGGATCAGCGTCGTTGAACATTCTTAACGCAGTCAATGATGATGTCATATTTAAAGTAAAGCCCCTTATTTCACGTGTACACGGGTACACGAATTACACGTGTAATTAGCATTGCCGTGTATAAACACGTGTATCGTGTACCCGCGTGTATTACACGGATACCCGGGTAACGCGTGTTTTAAAAGCACGAATAAATAAATTAGTAAATAAATGAATAAATAAATATTAAAATTAATGAATAAATAAATTAAAAAGTTCGAATTTCACACGAATATCTTATTTTATATGACATAACAATTACAAGGTATTTAACAAAAAAAAACAAGATTATTCAAAATTAGCAGTTATTTATCATTGCTTCATAAAAAAAATTTAAAATTTAAAAATTTGTATTTTATAATAACAATATAGACCTAAAATTTAAAAAAATAAAAATTTTCTAAATTACAAATATAGATAAAAATTTTCGTTTATTGGCCATTCAATACACACATTGGTCGAATAAGAACGTATCCTCAAAAGTAACAAAATCTTTTTATTTTTTTAAACAAATTTATATGTTACCATAAAAAACAGCCAAAAAATTGAATGAAACGTACGGTATTGGCAGTAATAATAGATTGACTAGATTCAAATACAATAATAAATATGCATTATTTAAATATAAGTTAAATATGCATTTGTCACAAAAATAAATTGTAAAAAAATCTATATTATTTTCAAAAAAACAAAAACAAAAAAAGTAAACAAAACGTACGGTATTGGCAGTAATAATAGATTGACTAGTGTTTAGGAATAAGAGGAATAAGCGTTCAATTTAATATTTTAATCTTTAATTTTCAACCCGATCTCGCGCGTGCTCCGCTTGCGCCCGCGTGTCGTACGCTCAGCGTTACGCGTGACGAGCGAGGCCGAGCCGGCCCGATCCGTCGGCGTAAACAACGCTCGGGTCGGTAGACGACGATCGCCGGAGTCGACATTCCAACGTGTAACGAGACGGTTCGAATTTTGGCAATTGTTACGTGCATCGTGAGATTAACCCGCCAACGCTTTTTCGTGATCTCGGTTCCCTGCATTACACGCGAGGACCGTACCGGCTATGCGGCGTGCATCTGAGTGCATTTCCACGTGCGCCTCGAACTCAGAGCGAATTCCGAGCTCTGTCGCCCGCGAACGAGTCTACGTCGCTGTGCTTCGTCTCATTACCGTTTTCATGTACCGTTGTCGCCTCCACTACTCAAAGACCAAAGTCAGTGCATTTAATAGCATTGTTATAAGTGCAATTTGTGAGACCGCTCGCCTCTACCACCAACAGTGACATTAAATTATAATTTTAATCACAATAATTTGGAGCCGTTATTTCAAAGTCCTTCCGCCTTAGTGTGCAAACCTTCGTCAAGGTTGTATCAGCAACCATCAACAACAAAACAACTAGAAAACAATAATACAATAATAAATATGCATTATTTAAATATAAATCAAATATGTGTTCAAAACCGAACTATATGTTGTCCGCATTAAATCGAGAATCGCGAGATATTATTAAATACTTAAACTGTGCATAAACCAGCGAACATATTTCTCGAAATCAGCTGCTGTTTTCAGGCTACTCCAAAAATAGACAGACAAAATCGATAGTTTTTTCTGCCAGATGTCGACTCTCTTTTTTGTCCCCGGTGCCTTGTGCGTGAGGTAAACACCTGAGGCAAAGCGAGAGAGTCGTCGACAATAACAGCCGATCGGTCGTCGACCCCGAAGCTTAGCTTACTCGTTACACGAAATCGAATTAGCGATTTCTCGGGTTGTCGGCGGCTGATTGGTCCCGGAGATTTTTAGACGCGTTTGGGAGCAAAGAATCTTCGAGAGGGGCTCGAAGATAAAACCCCGGAGCAGGGCGCTCGCTCCCCCCAGTTGAAAAAGTAATCGGCATTAATCGGAGAGTAAAAAATAAACTATCTTTTCTAAACTGAGATTCATCGTGGCTCGCGTGCGATGTTGTCTTTAATTTCTATTCGCGTTTGCGTTCGGAATACTTATGTAAACATTGTACATAGAACTCTGGTATAAATTGTATAGAGAATTCACTCTCGTCTTTAATCCAAACACCTTTGAAGTCTTCCTAAATCCCGCTCGCCACATTTTTTGGTCCTTCGAGCCGGATTTTCTGTGAACGTTACCGGCGGAGTGTGTGAGTGGGGATCCTGGTGAGCTTCTCCCGCTTCGAGTGACCGCTAGGAAGAGAAGATGAGTAAGAAGACAGAGACTAGAAACAAGGAAATCAAAAGGCTTGTCCACGGTCAAAACGAGCTGCACGGGCGCATCTTGCGATCGTATGACAACTTAAAAAAGTCGGGCTCCGCCAACATCACGATCGGCCTAGTAGAGGCACATCTGCAGGCTCTCGAAGCCAACTGGGCGAAGTTTGAAGCCCAGCATGACAAGCTCTTCACCTGTTTCTGGGAGACCTCGACGGAACATAAATATATGAAGGAGGACCTGCCCGCTTTGGTAGAAGAATCGTATCTCACGCAGAAGGGTCGTTTCTTGGAGACGCTCCGCAAACTAAAGGCAGGAGAAGAAAGCGAGGCGCCTACCGAAATCTTCTTGGAGAGCTCACGCTCGCCTCGAACTACGCTGCCTCGAATACAGCTGCCGAACTTCTCCGGCAAATATGAAGACTGGCCGTCCTTCCGCGACCTGTTCCAGTCGATCATCGGGAGGGACTCCGCCACGACGCAGGTAGAAAAGTTACAGTACTTGAAGACCTGTCTAAAAGGTGAGGCAGACTTGCTAATACGTAACCTTACGACTACGGGTGAAAATTACGAACGCACGTGGAAAATTCTGAGCGATTACTATGAGAATGAGCGCCTGTTGACTCGCGCGTATCTCGCGAACTTCCTCTCGCTTCCGAAAATGAAAGGTGAATCGGCGGTTGAGCTTAGAAAGATATTTCACGGCATAAAAACGACGGTCAGCTCGTTAGAAGGCATCGGGCGTCCAATAAATCGAAGCGAGGACTTATTCGTTTACCTTTCGGTCGAGCTGCTTGATTCACGTTCTCGTCGCAAGTGGGAGACCTTGATTAGTGACTCCGCCGAACCTCCGTCTTACGAGGCGTTAGAAATGTTCCTCGACAGACGGTTACATACTTTAGAGTCAATGTTCCCGGTAAAAACCGACGGTACCGCAGGCAAATCGAGCAACAGGGCAACCAAGTCGACTCGCAGTCACCTCGCTCGGAAGCAGGAAACTAAGGGCGAGACTCCGCGCGGTCGCTGCTTCCTTTGCCAAAAGGAGCGCACATTAATGTTTTGCGAGGGCTACAAAAGGAGGACGGCTCACGAGAGGAAGCAACTGGTCGAGGAGAAGAGCCTGTGCATCAATTGTCTCGGTCAATACCAGGTCAGTGAATGTGCCTCGAAAAAATCTTGCGCGGCGTGCTGGGCACGTCATCACACTTCGGTTCACGACGCCTGTGGCGAGGTTGTGGCCGTGGCGACGACGTCGCATATAACGCAACCGCTCGCAATCGGAAAGCAGGTGGCCGTGCTTCTCGCCACCGCTCGCATCCGCGTAGCTGATCGTTACGGGAACCTACATCGCGCTCGCACGCTTATCGACCAGGACTCGGAGTCGTCCATGATATCGGAGCGCCTGGCGCAAAGACTGAAACTGCCGCGTTTGCCGGTGACAGTGTCCGTGTTCGGGATCGGCGGTCAAAAGACGGGAGTCGCTCATGGCCGTGTCGCGTTGACTCTATCGCCGCGAATCGGAGAAACGTCGATGTCAGTCTCCGCTCTCGTATTTCCGCGACTTACCGCCTATGCTGGCGTATTCGAAGCCGACTCTAAGTGTTGGCAAAATATTCTGGATCTGGAGCTAGCAGATCCCGACTTTAGCTCTCCGGATGCGGTGGACGTCTTGCTCGGAGCTGACGTCTACGCCGTCATTCTCGGCCAAGGGCTGCGCAAGGGAAGCCCTGGCGAACCCGTAGCGCAAAACACCACGTTCGGATGGATCCTGTCCGGACCCATCGGTAAAACCGCCCCCGGCTAACCAAGGAAGAGCAGGAATGCGAAGAGCACTTCGTTCGAACTCACACGCGGAAACCCGACGGGCGTTATGTCGTACGTCTCCCAGTCATCGCGCCGCTACCCGACCTCTCGGGAACTCGCCGCGTCGCGGAACGCGTACTCAAACATATGGAAGTCAAGTTCGCGCGGGATGACTCCTTCCGTACGCTATACCACGAATTTATGCGTCAGTACGTGGAAATGGGACATATGACGCCGGTCTCGCCAGCGAATAATTCGACAGAGAATCCAGTATGCTTTCTGCCGCATCACGGCGTGATGCGAGAAGCCAGCACAATCTGAGAGGGGTTTTCAACGGCTCCGCGATCGTGCTGACCGGGGAATCTCTCAATCGGTACCTGCGGATCGGACAAAATCTACTGCCCCCTTTACCTTGCAGCCGCCCACTTCGGAGTGGCCGCGAGGAGCGCCACGGGGACATTGCATTGATCCCGGTGGACAAGAGGCCCTTCCGGGCAGACGATAGTTGGTAAATTAGAGAGTAGTTATAAGCCCATAAGGCACGGCCAGTTGGCAATTTTCTCACTCTGCGTTAATAATAAGTCGTGATTCGGTTAATCTCGCCCAGTTTGCCAATTAGTTTCATTTCGGCTCACGTTAATAATACAAAAATGATAGTTTACATTTTAATTTGACGCGCGAGAATCGGGCGAGGAATCCGCGTGAATAGGCATGAGCCACACACAATCTCCAGGATAGACTCACGCAAGGTCAACGACTAGGACCTGGTACCTACTCCAGACGAGTCGGCATCAATGTACGATAACGCGTTCGCGAGCTAGTTACGCAAGGGTTTTCTTCACAGCGAGTTGACGGTAACGGGTTAAGAGCAACCTAGTACACGTTCCTAATAGGTCGGCGTCAAAGTGCGACATCGCGTTCGGAAGATAGCTATAGGAGACTT
The DNA here is from genome assembly GCA_035220615.1 of Leptothorax acervorum. Taxonomy (NCBI): domain Eukaryota; kingdom Metazoa; phylum Arthropoda; class Insecta; order Hymenoptera; family Formicidae; genus Leptothorax; species Leptothorax acervorum. The sequence goes on along the minus strand of JASTWQ010000716.1, from coordinate 12,917 downwards.
ATCTCCGAGAACCGATAGTTGTAACACATTGTTTGAGACCTAGTACACACCTCAGGTAGGTCGGCGTCAATGTCCGATGACGCGTTCTAAATCCAGAGCTTATTTCCGAGATGCGATAATGTGAACGCGTTGCGAGGGACCTGGTATACGTCCCAAGCGGGTCGGCGTCAAGCTGCGATAGCGCGTTCGGCAACTAGCGTTGCAGAGGTCATCTCCGAGAACTGACTGCGGGGACGTCCTCTCGAGGACCTAGGACACGGGCCTAGGGGGTCGGCGTCAAAGACGGAGGACTAGAAATGGCCCCAGCCAGTTTCCGCCGGGAAGTCGGGTGCCAAAGTGTCGAGGGGCATCCCAAAGAGGGTGCGCATAGGTCGGCGTCAACGTCGGAGGACTGGAATCGTCCACGGGCATTTTCTCCGGGGAAGTCGACCGCCAACGGACTAAGGAGCATCCCCGAGAGGGTGCGCACAGGTCGGCGTCAACCTCCGACCAAGACTTCAAAAACCGAAAACCTGGTGCAGCGGTGCCGTCTGGGGAGGTCCCACGCATGGTACTGGCAGTGGAAATTTCCACGTCGGGGCCCCACGATAAGAGTTACAGGGCACACACGCGTCAACCACGCGAAAACAGCGTGTCGGCATGTGCGAAAACATGCAAAAACGAATGACGTCAGCGTGGCGTGATCGCGAATATCGAATAACAACCCAAGAGTGGGGATGGCGCGAGTGGTAGGGAGCCACAGCGAGCGACATCGCTCTTGGCAGTCTATCGGATACAGTCGTAGCGTGCGGACGTTCTACGCACTGTATATAACAACCGGTAACTCCCGCGTGATTGCGCGTTAAATTTCTCGTTTGACAATAGCGAGCGGTAAATAGCTACCATCTGTAAAGCGACACATTGCGTGCGTGAAGTGAAACATTGTAATAAATACAAAAATTAACGATTTATAATAAATAATTCGTCTTTAGTGAAAGTCGTGTCTCAAGATTAATTTAACATACTTACCTTCTACTCACCTTGTCCCACGGCGGTGATACAACGTTGTCCAGCGACTCCTTGGTGAAGCGAGACTCCGGGGAAGTTCATCTACGGCGACGATCCATCCTGGGCAGGAACCTGAAACAGAAGAAAATAAATTAGTATAGTTAATAATCGAGGCCAGCGGATATCCGATACGGAGAGCGCAGCGACGGTGATGGTCCATGGGGCATCCACCTAAAACACAAAGCGGATATTTAATTATCGTTAATAATTAATATATGCGAGCGGTAACTTGGTATGCGGTGACGCGAGGATCCAGGGGACGCGGCAACAGTAAGCAGCTATCCGGTATGCAGTGAAGCTAGGATCCGGGGAAGCGGCAGCGACGGTGATGATCCATCTGGGATATCCACCTGCAACAGAGGGGAGAAATTACCCTAACTTATATTAGAGATTATATCTCGAGCACACCTTCTCGGTAGTTATAGGTCAAACCGAGTGGCGACCGTGATTTTGGAAGTGATATCGCGTCTCCCACGCTCTCAAACGGCCACGTCCGGCTACAACCTAACATCGTTCTGCGATGGCGTCGGCACAGGTACGTCTCTGCAACAGACATGGAGAAAATGTACCGCCAGATCAAAGTGTACATACTTGATCGGGATCTTCAGCGGATTTTGTGGCGAGAAAGTCCGGACGAGGACTTCCAGGAGATTCAGTAGAACACTGTCACGTATGGCTTGGGGAGTTCTGTCTACGAGGCCATCTGTATACTGCTTCAGTTAGCCGAGGACGAAGGCGAGAAATTCCCACTAGGAGCGGAAATCCTTCGTAAGGAAATTTATATGGACGGTATGTTGACTGGTGCGGACACGATCGAGGAGACCAAGGACAAACAGCGGGAACTCGTGCAGATCTGCAAGGCCGGGGGCTTCCCCTTAAAAAAGTGGTCTGCAAATGAGCCCTCGCTGCTCGAAGGCTTGCCAGCCGAGGATCTTCTGCAGAAGGAGCCGCGGTGGTGGCAACCGGGAGAGAGCCACTCCACTCTAGGACTACGCTGGCATCCACACGATGATCACTTTACCTATTCGACTCGGCTCATCAGGATTGAGGCCATCACGAAGCGGTCAGTCCTGTCGCTGACAGCCAAGCTGTTCGACCCGCTGGGGTGGCTCGCCCCCGTCAAAGTACGAGCAAAAATCTTGATACAGGCGACGTGGTTACTTGGCCTCGAGTGGGACTCCCCACTTCCAGAAGACCACGCGCTACAATGGCGGAGAATGCAAGACGAGTTACCCCTCCTGGAGGACGTCAAAGTTTCCCGGTGGTTGGCGAGCGGATCAAGAAATTCCCGGCGGGAGATCCACGGCTTCGCCGACGCCTCAGAGAGAGCTGACGCTGCCGTCGCCTATTTGCGAACGGAGAATCGAGACAGGCGTACGAAAGTGATCCTAATTGCAGCTAAGACCAAAATAGCTCCGCTGAAGTAAGTCACACTGCCGCGTCTGGAGCTTTGCGCGGCCACACTCCTCGTCCGGCTCGTAGAGTACATCCGACGTGTCCTTGAGATGGAGGAGGCGCCGCTCCATCTATGGTCGGACTCGACCGTAGCCCTAGGCTGCATTCGCGGTCACCCGACTTCCTGGAAGACTTACGTGGCCAACCGGGTGAGCAAAATACAGACTGCGCTGCCGGACGCAGTCTGGCACCACGTCCCAGGACGAGACAACCCCGCGGATTGCGCTTCGAGAAGACTCACTCCGGCAGAAATGGTGGATCATCCGCTTTGGTGGCAGGGCCCTGAGTGGCTCCGGACTGAGTCAGGGCCGTCGGCAGCCTCCAAGGACGAGGATCTCGAGAGTGTTCTTTCTGAGAGACGTTCCCGAGCAAACATCGCTGCAGCTGTCATAAAAGAAGGTAGCGAGTCATCGCTGCTGACGAGATGCTCGTCGTTGACACGCCTGCTGCGGCTAACCGCCTGGTGTCGTCGATGGTTACAACGGCCTTCCGACGCGGACAGTCTTAGCCCGTTAGTACTTCGGGCGGGGGAACTCGACGAGGCTCGTCTCGTCTGGATTCGAATCGTACAGGCTGCTAACTACGAGAGAGAGGTAGAAGCTAAAGAGAGTGGAGGATCGCTGCCGGCGCGCAGCCCACTCTCTAAACTGACTCCGTTTCTAGACGAGAGAGGCATTCTTCGAGTTGGTGGTCGTTTGAAGCACGCGCTTCTTGCGCACGACGAGAAACATTCAGTAATCTTGCCGGCCGCCTCTCATCTTACGCGGCTCATCATCAATGCGTACCATCGGCGGACGCTACATGGCGGAGTCCAACTCACCCTGGGAGCCATCCGCCAGTATTGGATCCCCCGCGGCCGAACCTTGGTGAAGAGCTGCATCCTCCGCTGCGTGACATGCTTGTGATGGCGGGCGGCGTCGCCGCAGCCACTCATGGGCAACCTGCCGCCCGCAAGAGTAACGCCAGCTCGCCCATTTCTTAACACGGGAGTTGATTACGCCGGGCCGGTGTGGTTGAGAACCTCTAAAGGGCAAGGCCATCGGGCCTCGAAAGCTTTCATAGTCGTATTTGTATTTTTTAGTTCCAGGGCAGTACATTTGGACGTGGTCTCGGATTACTCCGCCGACGCCTTCCTGGTCGCGCTGCGTCGGTTTGTCTCTTGTCGCGGACTATGCAGGGTCTTGTGTAGTGACTGCGGAACGAACTTCGTCGGAGCCGATACCCAGCTGCGAGCCCTTTTTACTCCGAGCAGCCGAGAAGGCCGACGCATCGCCGCTTACGCTGCCGAGGAGCGAATCCGTTGGCATTTTAATCCTCCGGCGGCGCCTAATTTCGGCGGAATTTGGGAGGCAGCAGTCAAGGCGATGAAGCACCATCTCCGGCGAGTGCTCGGCGACGCCACGCTCACCTACGAGGAGATGGCCACGTTGATTTCCCAAATTGAAGCCTGTTAAAATTCTCGCCCCCTCCAAGCTATGTCCGACGACCCGGAGGATCTCGGCTCACTTACTCCGGGCCATTTTTTAATAGGCTCAACTCTCAACGCGGTGCCTGAGCCGTCTCTCAGCAAAGAACCGACAGCTCGTCTCTCCCGCTGGCAGATGATACAGCAAATGCGAGAGCATTTCTGGACTCGTCGGTCTCGGGAATACTTAAACACATTGGCTCATCGTCCGAAATGGCACAAGGCCGACGAGGAGGCTCGCGTTGGTCGCCTGTGCCTCCTCAAGAGCGAGACGACACCACCCAACAAGTGGCCCCTCGCCAGGATCGAGGCGCTTCGCCCGGGGGACGGTGGACACGTGAGGGTCGTGGAAATTATCACAGCCACGTCTAAGTTTACTCGCCCCGTGAGAAAAATTGTGCTTCTCCCCGACAGTAACGCGCCGGAGGACGGAGTAGGTATAAAGAAACCTTAAAGGGACGTTTCCTTCGAAACTCCGCGAATTTTTTCCGATTCATGCTTTCTACTCGCGAAGTAAAACCTGTAATGCGGTATCGGTCAAAATTCTCGCGTTTTATAAAATAATAGTAATAGTGATAATAAGTTCTACAAAACCTGTTAATACATTGTTAATTACAGCTATACAGCGAAAATCAGATTTAATCTTGCATCTAATTTCCTTTCTTCATAAAAATAATAATTTTTTTTCCGCTAGTAGGGAGCGAGCGCCGACACCTAGAACTTAAATTCTATCGTAAGAACCCACCTGCTAAAGCTGAAAATCAAAGTTAAAAGAGAAATTTCGTAGGTTCCACCATACGAGGCGGGCGGAATGTTCGAAACCGAACTATATGTTGTCCGCATTAAATCGAGAATCGCGAGATATTATTAAATACTTAAACTGTGCATAAACCAGCGAACATATTTCTCGAAATCAGCTGCTGTTTTCAGGCTACTCCAAAAATAGACAGACAAAATCGATAGTTTTTTCTGCCAGATGTCGACTCTCTCCTTTGTCCCCGGTGCCTCGTGCGTGAGGTAAACACCTGAAGCAAAGCGAGAGAGTCGTCGACAATAACAGCCGATCGGTCGTCGACCCCGAAGCTTAGCTTACTCGTTAGACGAAATCGAATTAGCGGTTTCTCGGGTTGTCGGCGGCTGATTGGTCCCGGAGATTTTTAGACGCGTCCGGGGGTAAAGAATTTTCGAGAGGGGCTCGAAGATAAAACCCCGGAGCAGAGCGCTCGCTCCCCCCAGTCGAAAAAGTAATCGGCATTAATCGGAGAGTAAAGAATAGACTATCTTTTCTAAACTAAGATTCATCCTAGCTCGCGTGCGATCTTGTCTTTAATTTCTATTCGCGTTTGCGTTCGGAATACTTATGTAAATATTGTACATAGAACTCTGGTATAAACTGTATAGAGAATTCACTCTCGTCTTTAATCCAAACACCTTCGAAGTCTTCCTAACTCCCGCTCGCCACATATGCATTTGTCACAAAAATAAATTGTAAGGAAATTTCTATTAATTTCGTAAAAATGTAAAAAAAACAAAAGAGTGAACAAAACGTACGGCATCGGCAGTTATAATAATAATGGATCGACTAATAAGGCAGTCGGCCCGGAGAAAGGTGTATTGTGGTAATAGCCCAGTCAAATGAGCTGAAATTTTGGCCAAGTTCGGAAATAATACTACCAGCGCTGTAACTAGCGTGGAAGTGTGTCTTTTGGGGTTGTAATGAAGGTACTAAAAGCCCACCCCCGTACCATTGTCGTAGCAAAAATGAGGGTGCAAAAAGAGTCAAAAAAATTGGTTTTTGCCAATAACTCAAAAAGTATCACAATTAGGGGAAAAAGTGAAGACGTGAAAGTTGTAGAGAATAAAATTTCACACAAAAAAGGTCTGTACAAAAATTTTGTACGACCAATTGCAGTCGATCTAGGTTTTTTTGAAATAATACGTATTTCATGACATATGAAAAACACGTGAGGACGTCGCGCATTTTTTATCGATAGTTCGAAAATGGCGACTCGAATAAAAAAATAGTTCAAATAAAAGTTGTAGACAATTTAATTACGAACAATTTCCATTTTTATTTTTTTCGATACGATCAATATTGACAGAGATATGAATTTTTTAAAACATTTATTATCGCTCCTCGAGTATGATTTTTAGTGGTAAAATTGCTTGTAACTCAACATCTGTAAGTTTAACGCAAATATTACATTTTATGAAAGTGAAAGATAATTAAATTTCGAAAATTTTGATGTATATACAAACTCATTTTGAATATATGCGTAGTGTGATAATGCTAATAAACATGAAAAATTATCATTTTTTGTGGATTTTGTCAAAAAAAGTCACTTTCGGTTAGCTGTAGGTCAAAATGTCTCTACATTTTTTGAAGAGAATTAAATTATCTTTAAAATGGCTTTTTGTTCATCTTCGTACGATCATTTGTTAACAAGTTACAGCTGTTTAAAAATTTCAGGAAAAATACAATTTCATACAAAATTAATAATATATTAAAAAAATATATGCGTAATAATTTTTTAAAAATTAGATTTAACCTATTTTCAACGAATAACTGACCCCACACTGAAGCCCGACTACCTGCTCGCCCCATGCTATCCGACGCCAGGACATTTCTTGTGTACTATTCGTCCTAAAAATATCGCAGCGGTACTGAATGACACCTAAATGTATGCAGAATGACTTCCAATACTTGAAAAAATTTTAAAAATTTGTTAAGTACATTATTTTTAACTTTGAAAATGCTCCAAAATTTCACTTTTCTGCAAATTCAAAATCACAAGCATTTTCAATTGTCCGTTTCATAATACTACTTATTACAAATCGAATATCAAAGTACCAATTTTGTAGGAAATTTTATCAGCTTTAATTTTGATCTGATGAAATTTGTTCGTAAAATTAATAAAAAAGAAGATACATGCAAAAAACTAAACACAAATGCCACTTTTGCATAATTTCTTTAAAAAACACCACTTTTCGAGGGTTCTTTTTTTAAAGAAATCATACCTTTCGATAATCTTATAGTGCTGCATTACTTTCACACACATATAAACTACTAAAAATAGGTGAAATCCAATTTTTAAAAAATTATTACGCATATATTTTTTCAATATATTATATTTTGTAAGAAATTGTATTTTTCCTGAAATTTTTAAACAGCTGTAACTTGTTAACAAATGATCGTACGAAGATAAACAAAAAACCATTTTAAAGATAATTTAATTCTCTTCAAAAAATGTAGAGAGACATTTTGATCTACAGTTAACCAAAAGTGACTTTTTTTGACAAAATCCACAAAAAATGACAATTTTTCAGGTTTATTAGCATTATCACACTACGCATATATCCAAAATGAGTTTGTATATACATAAAAATTTTTGAAATTTAATTATCTCACTTTCATATGATGTAATATTTGCGTTAAACTTACACATGTTGAGTTACAAGCGATTTTACCACTAAAAATCGTACTCAAGGAGCGATAATAAATGTTTTAAAAAATTCATATCTCTGTCAATATTGATCGTATCGAAAAAAATAAAAATGGAAATTGTTCGTAATTAAATTGTCTACAACTTTTATTTGAACTATTTTTTTATTTGAGTCGCCATTTTCGAACTATCGATAAAAAATGCGCGACGCACTCACGTGTTTTTCATTTCTCATAAAATACGTATTATTTCAAAAAAATCTAGATCGACTGCAATTGGTCGTACAAAATTTTTGTACAGACCTTTTTTGTGTGAAATTTTATTCTCTACAACTTTTACGTCTTCACTTTTTCCCCTAATTGTGATACTTTTCGAGTTATTGGCAAAAAACCAATTTTTTTGACTCTTTTTGCACCCCCATTTTTGCTACGACAATGGTACGGGCGTGGGCTTTTAGTACCTTCATTACAACCCCAAAAGACACACTTTCACGCTAGTTACAGCGCTGGTAGTATTATTTCCGATCGAAATGCTCATTTGACTGGGCTATAAACGATTTTGGGAGAGAAGGAAGTCGGGAGTATGGATTAGAAGTGGAACAGAATTGGTGGTGGAGGTGCGGATGAGACTGAGGGATTGGAGGAGGCGATGAGGATGGAGCGGATAGAGAATAACGGCGGAAAGTTCGGTAGGCAGGATTGGAGGTTAGGAGGACAAGAAGTGTGGAGAGGGGAGAGGGAGGCGAGAGGCGAAGCGAGGTGGATGTGAGAGCGGCTACCAAGGTGGCGCTGACGGACAGGCGAGGAGCTGCGGCGTAGCAGGAGCGACGACTGTCGAGGCGGCGCGGTGTGTCAGCCTGCGGCTGGCATCACGGCGGGACGCCGGGACGCTAGCTCTAGAGCGCATGTGGAGACACGTGTGTGACAGAGAGTCGTGCGAAACACAGTGGCAGAGAGTAGTAGCGATAAGCAGCAATCGAGAAACACAGAGATATCCTGAAGGAGGACAGGAGGAAAGAGACGGGAGGAACAATGGAGTGTAAAGGGAAAATTATAATAGAGAAGGAAGCGATAGAAAGGATGGTAGAAGGAAAAGTGTTGGAGATGATGAAGGAATGTAAGGAAGATGGTAAGAGAAAGGATAAGGAGATTAAAGAACTAAGGGAAAAGGTGGAGAGTTTAAGGAAGAAGATGTATAGAATTGAACTGAGCACCGGAAAAAGGAGGAGAGAGGACAGTGAGGAGAGGAAGGGTAAGATACACAAGAGAAAATGGTGGACAGAAGAATGCGAAAGGAGCGGTGACGAGAAAAGATAGAAGAACGTGATAATAAGGGTAGAGAAGGAGAGATGGACGGGAAAGGAATCGAACTGGGCAAAAGTAAAGGAACTTTTCTCGGAAGGATTAAATGTCAAGGTAGAGATGGGTAGAGATGAGAGAGGTAAGCGTGATAGGGCAGAGAGGAGATTGGTTAACGATACTAGTAAGGATGGGAAGTGAGGAGGACGTGGAAGGTACTAAACGCAAGGAGGAAGGAAGGAGGAAAATTAAAAGTGAAAATGGATGAAGACAAGTCGGTGGAGGCGAGAATAAGAGAAAGAGGGGAAAAAGAAAGGAGAAAAGAAAGGAGAGAGGAGGAAGGCGGGAGAGCAGGGAGATCGGAGGAGGATGAGATTGCGAGAAGAATGGAGGGGAGCTTGTTGATGGATTCGGATGAGGACGAGGCTATCAGGAAGGAAAGGGAGTAAGAGGAAGGTAAGACAGAAGGGAGAGATGAGCGGAGGACGAATGGAGGAAGGGGCAAATGATAAGGGAGGTAGAGGAGGATAAGAGAGAGAAGGGATGATGAGAGATCGGGAGGTGAAATGGAGGTTGATATAAAGTATGTTCGGTCGGTTTGTTTTCTTTTTGTATACAGGGATCGAGGTAAGAGGGAAGAAGAGACAGGAGAAGGAGGAGAGGTTTGGAGGTGGAATAGAGGAAAGATGGAGGAAGCGGCTGCAGGAGATGGCAATGGGGAATGATGGGCACGAAGAAGGAGGGATGAAGAAGAAGAGGCTGGGGGAAGAGGGAGGGAAGTGAAATAGATTGTGAGGTCGTAAAATGGCCAGGCAAAGGGAATAGTGACGAGATGTAAAGGTTTTTGGGATCGTTTTCCTTAAAAAAAAACACCTTGTAAACCCGAAAGGGATAGACAATAAACGTAATTGAATTGATTGACTAATAAAAAACAACTAAAATACAATAACAAATATGCAATATTTAAATATAAATATGCATTTGTCACAAAAATAAATTGTATAAAAATCACTATTATTTTCGTAAAAAAAATGGCAAGAGGTTATGCTACTTATGTAATTTGTTGCATTTGTTTGTTTTGTGATTTACACTGTCGACTGTGTGTGTATAGATCGGTACACAAAAATTTTCTATAAATCTTGCTTTCGCGACGGATAAACGGAGATTACCCTTAACGAGAAAGGAATAACGAAATAAACAATCAAGCGTTCGAAAACATCACCCGCGTGTCTTCAGCCATATAGACATATAAGATGTCTATGCCTTTAGCAGCCCAGAGTGACATTTTGCTAAGACATAGGATTGGTCGCGCGCATTTTATAAATATAAATATGTTAAAGTATCTATTTTCGAGTGCGTGACACACAAACACGAAAATACACGCGGGTACACGTGTACCCGCGGTGTACACGGGTATCCGTGTCAGGTGTAACGTGTAGAACGACTACACGTGTCACGTGTACCCGTGTATTTTAAAACACGTTTCTGACCGGGAGCTCTAATTTAAAGATGACGGTGACAAAAACGAAGCGTCTACCAATGACATAAAAGAGAGAAAACGTCGTGCTGAGGCAACGCCCACGCGAAATAAAGGAAAAAAACTAAATTCGAGAACACTGTCGACGAGATGAAGAAGGGGTGCTTTCCGATTCACGCATGATGCGCATGAAGCGACAGAAAGTCGTTCCATTTCACGCCAATGCGCGCATAGGGAAATCTCCAATTTGTGCATGATGCGCATGAAGCGACAGAAAGTCGTTCCGTTTTATGCCAATGCGCGCATAGGACGTTAAAAAATGTAGAGGTTATGAAACATATTTCCTAGATTTATTCTATTTTACGCACATCAGCTACGTCAAGTCCGGAGGTGAGGCAGTTAAAGTTAAGGTACCATGGACAAGGAATCTGATTTACAGGAATTTCTTGTCCTTGATGAAAGTACAGGAGAGATTGTTACTCTCATATTAAATAAAAATGATGTTGACAGGGCAAACAAAGGTAAGTTAATAATTATTACATGTGTTTATTATTCTTTTTGTAAATACATGCAAAATATTTATTTTATTTGGATAAAGTTCCGAAAACGGGTCCCCTCCGATTTCGATGAAACTTTGTGAAAAGCTTCGTCTTGGGTTACAATAAAAGCCCTTAAAAGGAATTTTGGCGACTCCAATTAGAAAGCCATTTTTTTAAGTAAAAAGTTTTTTAAATTAAAATTTTAAATAAAATAGTGAAAAGAACGGCAAGCGTTATATTAATGATGGTTTCTGGTAGTATTTTTTACGCTGAACAAAAAATTATACAGGTCTTATAGAGTTAACTGCTCTAGTTTTTGAGATATACAGTGTTAAAGTTAAAAAGGTATTTATGCATAAAAGCGACTCCCTCTCCAATTTGCTTGATATTTTAGTATGTTGTTGGGGATGTCTTCCCGAGTCATTTCATATATATATGTATATAAGGGTCGGACTCAAATAGTTTCGAAGATACAGGCTGAGAAAGGATAAAAATAATAAATACAAAAATAAACGTTTAATGATGATTTATTCAACACTATCATTAGGAATCTGAAAGATTTCAACCAAGTGTGCTTTGTATGTGCTTCAACTTACAAAGCACATACTTGTAAAGCGCGTCACTAACCTATAGGTTAGTGGCGCGCTTTATAAGTATGTGCTTTGTATGTGCTTCAACTTAGAAAGCACATATTTGTTAAAGCAGAGAACAGTTGGTATATAAAAAGTACATATTTATATGTACGGTGAATAGTAGTGGATCTTGTTTTGCGTGGAAGTCCCTGTGTAGTATAGCCTGTTTGTTTATGTTTTCAAAGTGACTCTATTGGTCTGTTTACGCTCGGATTACCGCATTCTTTGATGCAATGGCTGAAATCTTTCAGATTCCTAATGATAGTGTTGAATAAATCATCATTAAACGTTTATTTTCGTATTTATTATTTTTATCCTTTCTCAGCCTGTATCTCCGAAACTACTTGAGTCCGACCCTTATATATATATATGAAATGACTCGGAAAGACATCCCCAACAACATATTAAAAAATAAACCAAATTGGAGAGGGAGTCGCTTTTATGCATAAATACCTTTTTAACTTTAACACTGTGTATCTCGAAAACTAGAGCAGTTAGCTCTATAAGACCTATATAATTTTTTGTTCAGCGTAAAAAATACTACCAGAAACCATCATTAATATAACGCTTACCGTTCTTTTCACTATTTTATTTAAAACTTTAATTTAAAAAACTTTTTACTTAAAAAAATGGCTTTCTAATTGGAGTCGCCAAAATTCCTTTTAAGGGCTTTCATTGTAACCCAAGACGAAGCTTTTCACAAAGTTTCATCGAAATCGGAGGGGACCCGTTTTCGGAACTCCACCCTTTTATTTTCTTTACAAATCTACATGTATACAAATAATGAATTAATATAAATTTGAGATTTTTATAAAATAATGTGACAGTTGTGAAATCTTATATAACAATATGTATCATATACTAAAAGAGCTTCTAAAAGAATGTACATTTATAATCTATTTCTTAATTAATAGAATAACAATGGCTTTTTACAGATGAACAATTTCTATGCAGTTTGATTGAAAAACAACAACAGCCACAGAAAAATGTAGCAGTTACAACACCTAATATTGCATCAAATACACAAAAGTCAGGTAAGATATGTTTTCTGTAATAATTAAAGCAAACATGATATAATTGTCTCATATTTCTATACTTTATGAAATATTTTTGTAATTATCTTTCTTTCTTGTATGGGATATGTATCTAAAATACAAAATGTTATTAGTTTGTTAAGCGCATGCATGTTTACTTATATATTATTCGCAGGTACTTCGGAATCTTTTATTTGGGGTGATGCTTCTGTACATTTACTATTAGAAGTCTACAGAAATAAGCAAATTGAATTTTCACAAAATAAACGACACAATAAAATTTGGGCTGAGATAGCAACTGAAATAAATAAAAATTTATTGCTAAATGTAACAGGCCTACAATGTGCACCAAAAATGTCTGGTTTAAGAAGAACGTACAAAAATATTAAAGATCACAATAAAAAATCCGGAAATAGCAGAAGTTCTTGGGCATTTTTTTCAGTTAGTATATATAAGTTTGTGTAAATATTAACAATTTAATATCGATTTTTCGATTAAACAATTCTGTCAGTCAATTAAACAATTTG
>JASTWQ010000715.1:0-85549 GCA_035220615.1 Leptothorax acervorum | reverse complement strand
AAACATTAATGCGGAAAAGTCGCAGAAGTTACGTATGGTAGGATGACCTATGTTATGGTACATTTGTACGAAAATTACGGAAATATTCAGAGTAAATGACGTTATTTTAGTCATCTGCAACAAATTTACTATCATAATTTGCAAACAAGAGTAAATATTTCGAAAATTCAATTTTTGGTTCTATGTCCCACTCTTTTCTATGCTTTGATCCACTATGCGGAGGAATAAATGTAGAGGGAATAAACAGGAAAAGAAAAAGAAAGAAGAGGATAAATAAAGGAATAGAAACGGAAAAATATGATAGGTATTTTAGAAAGTTGTTGGAAGAGATAGAGTGTAGGGTATCTAGAGGATCTGAGAGAGAGGAATGCGAATGGGAAAGAAGAGATAAAGAGGAAAAGAATTAGGGAGGAAGTGAGGAAATTGAAAGATGGAAAAGCAATAAGCGGGGATGGAATTCCAAATAAAGTGTGGAAGTACGAAAGAAAGGAGGTGGAGGAATGCATATAGAAGGTATGCAACAGGGTTTGGAAAGGAGAAAAATAGCCAAGAATATAGGAGTAGGGATCATAATACTGGTAGTAAAAAAAAGTGAGCAAGAAAGGATGGAGGCTTATAGTGAGAGGAGTAACTCTGACGCAAATAGCATGTAAGGTGTGTGTGTATTAGTGTTGGCGGAAAGATTAATGAGGGATGGAAAGAAAGGGTCTGCTGCCGGGTCAAATCGAGTTTAGATTGAGAACAATACCATTTATATCCTGAACTATTTACTTATATAATAGGCAGAAAAATGGGAAGTTAATGGTGGTATTTGTGGATAAGAGCAGCTTTTGACTTGGTAGAAAGTTGTGGGTAAAGGTGATAAAGGTGAGAAAATGTCTGGTTAAGAGATGTAAAGAGGTTTTGAGGGAAACGGAAAGAAGAGTTAAAGGTGGGGGAGAAGAAGGGGGAAAAGTATTAAACGGGAAGGAGAGTTAGGCATGATTGCCCACTGAGCCCAGCTTTGTTAATTCTTGGTGGCAGACGTGAACAAGGTGTTGAATAAGAGAGGATGGGGTAGGAGTTAATGTAAAAAGGAGAAAGCGATAAACGTTATTTTCTTATTGTGCTTTATTTTTTATATTATATACAGGGTGTACCACAACTCGCGACCGAAATTTTACTGACATACTCCTGACTTAAAAATAAGACGAAAATCCTAATACGAAAATGTCGAAAATATAGTACTTTTCAAATAAGAAGCATTTACAGTAGACGAATCAGATAGTCCGAAGTTCGCGCGCTCAGGGACGATATATCGCACAGTCATAGTGGATGCTCTTGCGCTCATTATAATGAAAATTATGTTTATACGAACGCGAAATTTGTTGAGAAATAGTACAATTTCTATTGATAAATTACATTTATACGCCATACTACGAGATTTATGGCACGCTGTTTTGCTACTTATTAATAAGATTTTTTTAATGAAAAAAAAAAAAATTAACAATTGATTTAATCTAAAGTAGATAGTTTTTTGGAACCATTTCTATTATGTCATAACATAATAAAAATTAATTAAAATTATGTCGACATAAAATTAATTCAAAATACAAAAATCTTATTAATAAATAGCAAAACGGCGTGCCATACACAGAGAAAGATACAGCCTGATGTGGAATTTCTTTTATGTCGTCATAATTTTAATTCATATTTTTATGTCGTGACATAATATTAATGTATTTTTGTTATGTCGAAACATAATAATAATTGCAGGAATAAAAATTATGTAAGCTGTCATAATAATTCAATGAATTAAAATTATGCTAAATTATGCCGATGGACTTCTTTTTCTGGGGGTACATAAAAGAATATGTTTATCGTAATCCGATAAACAATCGGGAGGAGTTAGAAGGACGGATTATAGAATCAGTTGCTTCCATTATTCCCAAAATGATCCACAATGCTGGAACAAATTTAATTCGACGGGCCCGTCTCTTTGTATAGAATTGGGAGGAGGACATTTTGAACACATGTAATAAATAAATAAATTTTGTTATGCAAGTATAAATCTCTGTGGCACCCAGTTTTGCTATTTAATTTACCATCATAAAAATTCTACCAAATTTAATTGCTACTCAAGGAAAAGAAATTATTATTAGACATACTTATATAATTTACATCGAGTTATTATTAAGCTATTACATAATTAAAAATGCAGAATTAAAATTATGTCTAGAGAAAATATTAATTCTGAATTTATTTTATGTTATGACATAAAAATATTTCGGGAATTACAATTATGTACATTATGTAACTATTTCCCAAATTTTTATTATGTAGACACATAATTTTATTTCTTGAATTTCTATTATGTACGTAATTGTAATTCACGAATTTTAATTGTGAACATAATTTTAATTCTTGAATTTCTATTATAGACATAATAAAAATTCAAGAATTAAAATTATGTACATAATGGAAATTCGCAATAAATATTATGTCTTAACATAATAAAAATTTCTTCTAATTTAAAATTTAATATAAAATCTAGGATTAAAATAGCAGAAACACGTAATTCTAATTTTCAATTTTCATTATGTCATGGCATAATTTTTATTCACCGAAATTTTTATTATGTTGTAGCATAATTTTAATTCATTGAATTATTATGACAGCTTTCATAATTTTTATTCCTGCAATTATTATTATGTTTCGACATAACAAAAATACATTAATATTATGTCATGACATAAAAATATAAATTAAAATTATGACGACATAAAAGAAAGGCTGTATCTTTCTCTGTGTATGGCACGCCGTTTTGCTATTTATTAATAAGATTTTTGTATTTTGAATTAATTTTATGTCGACATAATTTTAATTAATTTTTATTATGTTATAACATAATAGAAATGGTTCCAAAAAACTATCTACTTTAGTTTAAATCAATTGTTAATTTCTTTTTTGGATTAAAAAAATCTTATTAATAAGTAGCAAAACAGCGTGCCATAAATCTCGTAGTATGGCGTATAAATGTAATTTATCAATAGAAATTGTACTATTTCTCAACAAATTTCGCGTTCGTATAAACATAATTTTCATTATAATGAGCGCAAGAGCATCCACTATGACTGTGCGATGTATCGTCCCTGAGCGCGCGAACTTCGGACTATCTGATTCGTCTACTGTAAATGCTTCTTATTTGAAAAGTATTATATTCTCGACATTTTCGTATTAGGATTTTCGTCTTATTTTTAAGTCAGGAATATGTCAGTAAAATTTCGGTCGCGAGTTGTGGTACACCCTGTATTTAAGCATCTCAATTTAAATGCCTCATCTTGTATGTGCTTACATTTCATATATACATATATATATGTATATATATATGTATATACAATATTAAATATATATATTAAATAAATTAAATAAATGGCGCGCGCGTAGCGCGCGCTTGTATTGTTCTAGTCTGTATATAAATCATGTTTCTTCGCCTTCTTGTACCAACAATTAAGTAACTAAAATATAAAATTCAATATTACCGTATGATTTCTAGTCACACATGAGAGGAATCTTAAATGAGCTTCTTCAGCACGTGGGATACGAAAAAAATCCTGATGATGACGATATCACAAAGTTGCTACGGATAGATGCTACGAAATGGGCATGTACCGTCGGTCACGCGGAATGCAAGAGGAGGGCCGCCGATAAATTGAGCGAACATCTCGCGGATCCTGATACTCACAAGTAACTCTTCTTACGATCGTGATTTTATCTCATAATTTGTATTTGTGAGTGTGTGTTGCGCATGGGCGCGCACGCATATGACGGATATACATATACAGCGATTCCTTTATTTTTACAAGTCGTCGAAATCAGACATTTCCTATATTTCCATTCTTGTTTTAATGCACTGAATAAATATGCGACACAAGTGAAAATATATGTATAATTATTATGACAAGTGACATTATCGATGGAATCATCTTTCATTTGTTTATTCACTGTAACGTAGTCTTATGGTCATATGGAAAATATAGAGTGATAAGCACACAACATAACAACATAATTTCACGAATAATAGTTATCTAATGGAATGAAAAAAATACGAAACTTGATAAAATAAAACGTCGGTTATACATATGAAATGCATGTAGGATCCTTTTCACATAGCATATATATTTCAGAGTTCCACAATGGTGGCAAGAGTGGACGTACTGCTTTGGTTTGACGATAGCTAATAGGACTACTTGGGATAAAATGATGGAATTATATCAGCGAACATCTGATAAGAAACTTTGGAGAATATTGAGTTGCGCTGAAGATTCTGATATCATTATTAACTATTTAAATATTATAACATCAAGTACTACATTATTTAATAATCGAGAGCATGTTTTTATCTTCAGTATCATTCTTCAAAACCATGCACACAACGATGTGGTCCTTGATTTCATATTAGCACATTTTAATAATATAAAGCCCAAGTAATACTTTTTACAAATATACATATGGAGGGATTAAAGCCATAGTGGTGTAAGTCACTTTTTTTAACCTATCGAGTTGAGTTCATAGATGCAGTCTACACATGCAGATATGTTGAAAGAAAAAGAAAAAGAAGTGGTCAAAAAAATTGATTTACACGACTATGGCTTTAACCCTTCCATATATTTTATTTTTTTAAATAAATTTATAGTATACATTAATAATAAATATGTTGTTTTGTCTTTACAGATTATTTCCTACAAGTTTAACGATAAAAAATATTATTTCAAATGTTTTTTCCAACGAACAAATGTCCAAGGTAGATTTTAAATTCTAAATTATAGATTTATAATTATTGGAAATTTTTATGAAGTAATCCTTTAACTGTGGTGCGCTTAAAATAAAAACCGTTTATCGTGTATGGAATTACAGATTAATGCAACTTTATCTTGATGTGAATATAATTTAGTACTGAAATTTGATACACATGAAAACGTAATTTATACATACCTATATTTATCTCCTACAAATAGGAAACCATTTTTTACGGCATATATTTATAATTTTGGACAGCACATATACGGCATATATACTTCCGCAGCTAAGGGATTAAATATATAAATTAAATATACAATAAATATATATGTGCATGCCACATATATTTATTGTTTTTCATTGCTATGTTATATAAAAAATTATATTTTATTAAATTGCTGCATAAATTGCTACTTATTATTGATAAACATCTGCAACTAATCTGTTTCAGGTAAGAAAGTTCGCAGATACTAATCTCCATCAAGAGCCAAACACTTTATCAGACATTATTAATCTGTTAGAAAAGCGTAAAAATGATCTTAAACAGTCCACAGACATTCTTAGAAAGCGATTTGGAGCATTTCGTCCACATTCTCTAAAAGAATTACAAATGTGATGCACAATATACAACTACCTATATAAATTTTCAATGTAATATTAATTTTATTTATTAATACTGCTTTTTGAATAATTTTTTATTTACTTTTAATAATTTCTAATACTTTTCAATATTTTTATAATATGTAGTATTTTATTAATAGTCTGGAAGCTATTGATAAAATCTTCTACGACTTATTAATGTCCTATAATTAATATACCATTTATATAGTAGGTTTGATGTTGCTTGATATTTTACGTAAAATATCTTTTGTAAGAGGACTAACTTTGGTTTATTACTCGATATAGAGCTTATGCGAATGAATTGTTTCAATTAAATATATAATACGTTGTAGATATTATGTAATAGATATTATGTAATATATTATTTGTTAATAGCAATACATAAATTTTAATAATAGTTATTATTATAATGATTGCTTGACTTTGAATAGAAAACATGAAATAATAACGTCGCATTGTAATAATAAGCTTTATTTAAACAATATTTATTACTGTATAGAATAAAAATTTCTATTAATTTTTTAAAATTTAATATTATATATAACCTTTATTTTCATCATCTTATACATTGCATGTTTTCGTCTATTTATATTATTAATTTTTCGGAATACAAAGTATCAGACATGAATATTTTGTATCACTTTTATAGATCACTCACTACAGTTGCAATATTGAAAGATATTATGTATTTCAATTGTTTATATTAAGAAGCAATTCGACAAAGTATATTTTATAATCACAGATTCAATATAATTATCGGATTTTTATTAAATTTATTTTTCTCTATGTATTTTACATTTATTTATTATAGTTAGCTGAAACTACTTTTATAGTGCGAATCTAAATTAATAATCTATTATCATTAAATATCGAAATAATCTGTATTAGATCAAACGTACTTTGTATGTATTAATAATTTCAGCTATTAATACAATTTCGAATTCTCGACATATATAACATATATAATTTATTGCCATCTGCGATCTGCGATTGGTAGTGATATATGCATGTTCTTTATAATTTTTACACTATTGTGTCGATCGCTTTAAATATTTTTGTAATTTTGTAGCTGAATATATTAAATTTAATATAAAGTACAATTATTACATATACCTTAAACTAAATTCAATCCCTCTTATTAGTTTTGTGTAAATTTTTGAAATAGAAAAGGGCTATGATTTGACGACTATAATTCATTTTATACAATATAAATATACCTATTTTTTTGGAAATTGTTTTAATATTTTAAAATTATTTTAATTATAAGCTTAATTATCAATAAGCTTTTTATTTTTAATTGTTTATAACTCAAGAACTTTATGTTTTCGATGTTTGTTATCGAGTACAAAAAATTCCTTTAAAATTTGGTAAAAATCATCTTCTATATCGACATAATCTTACATTAAATAATGATAAATGTATTTATACCACACATGTATCCTCTAACTGATTCAAAGAAGTACAACTGACGAAAACAACCTCTCGATATCAACATATATATAAACAAACATATTTATAATCTATAATTTTCATACAGATCTTTGTTCACTTATAAATTTTCAAAAAGAAGTTTGTGACAATGATACGATTTGACCAATTTCCTAAGACACTGTATTTACATCACATATTTATTATAGCATCAAAAATTTGACATTGTAGCCAGCATTCGGTGATCTTTTGAGGTGGCAAAACGGCAATTACTCTGATCTATTCTTGATATTAACTGTTCTCATGGCGATAACGCATAATTAATTGCCGCACAGAACTGTATTTTAATCAGCGTACAAGTGTGATATATATACAAAGTAAGTTGTTAAAAACAATAATAATTAATTAGATATTTATATCTCATTGTAGATGATCTCATTGATGATATATAAAACGTACCTAATTCAAAAATTTCGAAAGATAAAACACGATTAAATTTAACTTGTATATTTTCTCGAGATTATCTATACTATTACCTATCCCAGTGCTCGCAGTCTCTTTGAAATATCAAAAAGAAATTCTTTTTGAGTTTATTTTGAACAAATTAGGTACGCGAATTCATAAAGAATTTGAAATGGTGAATCCTTTTTGCGTTCATCACAAATGTCTGTGCCATCTGGGAAGATATATTCAATACTATATGTATAAAAAAATATTCATAATTTTCCCAAAGTAGATATAGTCCTCTTGATATATAAAAGTTGGAATTATCTCTATTCTTTCCTTCTTTCGATCTCCTGTTCCTTCGATTCTCATGTAAAAATTAATATTAAATTTTAATAACTTGTACTGATGCACTGTATTATTACTCGTTTTCTTTTTAACGAAAAATTACAGACACCTAAGACAAATACTGACATGGAGTTCCCGAAATTGTTATTACATATCGGCCTAATATTGGCCACAATCACGGACTTTTGTGTCGCTGATGCTTTAGAAATGATCCATCGCTTGCCCAACAACACAATACCAGTTATGTGTATAACATCAGTCTGATTCCGCATCTCGAAAAAGGCAACGATACCTTTCACGGTGAAAGCAGTGTCATTATCAACATTCTTTACTTATCGAGAAACATAAGCCTACACTCACAAGAATTAGAAATAAATGAAGCGGCGACAACGTTGGTTAACGGCACTATAATCTATAAACCAAAGAAACATACTTATGACGATGCAACGAATATATTGACGCTTTATTTCGACAAAGTATTGTGGCACGGTGTTTACATTTTAAAAATGAAGTTTGTCGGTAATTTTTCTCAGGGTAATTTTCCAAAAAATGGCTTTATGAAAATTCCGTACAAAGACAAAAAAAGAGACAACACGTAAGTAAATATTAAAAATGTACTTATATCATAAACGTTATTTGTTACTACCTTTATTTGTTACTTTCGCTCATTACCTTGTTCTAACTTATTACTTTCATTGTTATCTATTTATAACACATAAAGCTCGGCAAGACATTGCTTAAACATGTAGCTATATAATTACTAAAAACGTTATCCAGTATGTAAGTATAATTACAATAAAATATTTGTAAGAAGTGCATGATGTTATGATGTAATGTTTAGAGAAACATTATTTTGACTTTATTTTAAAATGACGGCATGGCAGTACAGCATTTCTGTTTCTACTCTCAACACAATTATTATTACGTATAATATAATAATAAATAATAACTAGTGTTCTCTAAACTCTTGTGTATTACTCGAAATGTGAGTAGTAAATTTGTCGTTATTAAAACAAATTTTTTAAATTAAAGGTTGGCCGCAACGTTCTTCGAGCCAATAAGTGCCAGACAAATGTTTCCATGTTGGGATGAGCCAGAGTTAAAAGCAGTTTTCAACATCTCCGTCATGCATCATCAGAAATATAAAGTAATATCAAATATGCCAATGCGAGAGCAGCACAACGTAGGAAATGGCATGATGTGGACACACTTCCACTACACTCCTACAATGTCGACTTATCTCGTGGGAATTGTGATTGTATCCAATTTCTTTCGCCTTCGAAACACGAACCAGTACGTCAATGTGTGGTGCAAATGGTCTTTGCAACCGCAAGCAAGATTCGTGCAGACTATTGCCGAACAGGTCGTGCCGTTCTTGGAGGGGTATACCGACAGATACAAAGGGGCACCGAAAATAGATCATGTTCTGGTGCCAAATTATCCCGTCGACGGCATGGCAGATTGGGGACTCATTATTTACGAGTAATATCTATATATAATATACATAACTAGAAGGATTAGTAATATACATATAAGTAAAAAGATTAATATTAAGCTATTAGAGCTGGCCAATAACTTTAAACATTCAAAACTTAGTAATTAAAAACATTTGCAAATTAAATTTCTTAATCGACGAAGCTGGCACTCCTGACGGTCACAATCGTCAGGAAACTTTTAGACCGAGATTCCGGTCCTTCTATCTAAACGCTTAAATTTAAGCAACTTAAATTAAGATGGAAAAATTCCCTCTCCCTTCCCTTTAATTAAATCGATATCGATTTAATATTAAAATCACTGTAAAAACATTTGTGTACTTTACGGATATTAAAAAGATGCGTATTTTCATTCTTAGATTGTATTAAACACATTAACGTGTTTAATTAATGTGTTACGTTACCTCTTCTTTCTATTCCCATATGTTTATGTAAGTCATATATCATACGTGTACAAAAAGAAAAAATTTCAAACGATCTGTCTGACAATGGCGTTACTCGCGTCAGAGAATTATAATAATGTATAAGTTACTTCGAAACATATTAGACTGCATGCTAACGATATGAGAAAGACTATGCTTAATCACATTTTGTATATGTATAACGTTTTGTTTTTCAGCGAATCAAAAGTTGTCTACGATAATAGCACAGATCCCACATTTCGAAAAAGAGAAGTAGCGTCGTTAGTAGCATATAAACTTGCATATCAATGGTTTGGCAATTACATCACCCCATCCTGGTGGTCCCACCTGTGGTTGAGCGAAGGATTTGCTGCGTTCTTCCAGGCATATTTCCTCAACAAGGTTGTTTAATAATGCAAGGTTGCTCACACATTAAATAGAAAAATTTGAAATACATTTTAATAGCTAAGATCAAATTAACACCCGTTAAATATTTTCACATTTTCATAAAATGTATCAAGGCGGAACTAAATAAATAATAGCATGTTCGTCAATCTAGAATTACAAAGAAAATTGTAACGCGCGCGCGTTTGTTTTTAAAACAATCATGCAAACATATTAATACATATTTTTAATAAAATTGAAGAATATTTTGTTTTGTTTTGTTTTTAGCATCTGCCGCGTTAAAGATTTGCCACTTTTAATGTTAAATTTTAATTATATATTCACATTTAGCAATCTTAAGAATATAATTATAATAGTTTCATTAAAATCTAAAAATATATATTTTAACAATTAATTTAACAATTAATAATATAATAATATTTAACATTTTAAATTTTTCTAATTTAATTTTTTATACGTAGGAAATCTCAGACATTAAAAGAATAATTAAACTAAATATGCTCTTCTCAAAAAAGATTAGACGCTAAAAGGATTAATATTTAATCTAAATGTATCGATCATATACATATATAATAATAAAAGTTATGGTAGCAAACTTTTTGGAAGAGTGGTGAACAAACCAGTTTATATTCTTAATGCGAACTTTTCCTTAAATTTTATATTTATTGTCAGTCATAGAGGATTTTTTCTGCAGATATTTGAAGACTGGCGGACAATGGATTTTCTCGTGACTGAGCGCTTACAACATTCTCTCTCTTTAGACATTGGCATTTTAGATTCTGTTACATTGAAACATCACAATACTTTGGAGTATGGCGAACTCGTTGATAATAAAGTTTTTAACAAAGGTAACACTCTAAAAATTAAGTGTTTGAATTCTTAAACATTGTGTTTGAATTTTCAAACACTTATACTTATGATAAACCCATTTTTAGAGTAAAGATTATGCAAATATAATTATACTATCGTTTGTAAATACCTTAATGCAGGTAGCATAAATAGAAGGTAAAGCAGAGGTTTAATAGCGAAAAAATTCTCTTTTTGCGCAATGTATTTACATATATCTTAATTTTATGCATATAATTCACTTTATGTACAGTTATGTGCGCAAAATAATAGCACCGGCTAAACAAATAAAGAAAATATTAAAATTAATCAACTAAAAAGTACTTTATTTTATTTGTTAAATATACATCAATTAATAGAAACATAAAACATAACATCTCATTATTACAAAAAGATAACAATAAAAAAATGGAATTTTGTAAAAATTTATAATTTTCTTTATTTTTTTCAGACAGTGCCCTATTATTTTGCACATAACTGTATATTATCAATCGATATTTTATGACGTAAATTGTCGTAGCTCCAGCTATATTGCGCATGTTACATCATGCAGTGGGCGAAGAGGTATTTTGTATAGGTATCACCAAGTATTTAAGCATGAAGTAAGTGTGTAGGGGAGACCGGGGCAAATCGGTCAGGTTTTTTTCGGTGCCGATTTTTAACAACAAAATAAATAATTTTAGTTAAATGTGGTATACCATTTTTAAGAGTGAACCTTTAGCTACAAAATTTATGTAGGAAATTTTTGTCTACGTCGCTTTGTTTAACCGGTATAGAGCAAAAACGACAACGGTGGAAAAATTTAAATCTCAAAAATGCCGGGGTAAAACTGTCACTCCATAAATACATAATTCCGATTATGAAAACTGATAGGATACATTTTATTAATTATTTGGTAATAGAAAAATGTAAACATTTATTAATTAGTGTTAAAAAATTTTATTATTTTGTGTTTTTGTGTGTGTGTACGGATTCTATAACTCAAGAACTAATCAACCAAATATTAAAGAAAAATATATGAAATAGGGGTAGAAAAGACTGAAAAATGTAATAAAATTATAAAATTTGCCAATATTATAAAAGTCCACCCCGGGTGCTTACTGACCGATTTGCCCCAAACACAAGTTTCAGGTTTCATCGCCCACGAAATATTAGACATGAACGATAATGAAAAAACTACACTGGATTCGTGTTCAGCATGCATTACTCTTTATAATCACGTACCTGGAGATTTGGAGAGCAAATATTATTGTAGATATTACACAATTTCCACGCGCAGAAAATTTTACTTTCACCTTCCGAAAACACGTTTGCCCTCGTAAAAATCATAACACGGCAGGTAATCTGCCGAAACTCCGTTGGTCACATGGGTACCATAAGACGCGTTTACAATGTTAATAGCGAGTTCGCACAATATACAGGTTCCGAGATATTTGATTTGACACTTTTACCCCGTTGACCGATTTGCCCCGGTCTCCCCTATAAATATATAATGTAGTATAAAATAATTATCACATATCGCAATATTAAATATCATAAGTATAATGTTTCTTATATTCACGTTGACAAATATAGTACCTACGTAATATTAGAAACATATATAAACCAATGCGTTCAATATCCAAGAGATTGGATTATCGTCAATGTCCAACAAACTGGTATAAATCAATAAATACATTACTCTCTTTTATTTATCTTATAGGTATGTTTTATCATCTCGCGAGAATGAGATTTTACATAATTCAAGTTCTCATGTATTCTTTTATTAAAGAAAAGCTTAAAAGAGATTTTATACAATTAAATTCTCTCTGAATCTTTGCTAAATTATTAATGTAAAAGAGTATTTAATTCTTTATTTCTATATTCTTTTCTAACATTTTCAAGTTAAACGTTACATTAGTCTATTAGTTACGATAAACAAAATGTCAATATTTGGACACATCTTGATCAATTTAAACAAAAAGATCTAATAATAAATTTAATGGATAATTTGACAGCATACTGTCGTGTCTATTACGATACCACAAATCTGGAGAGAATCATACGCTACCTGAATTCTAAGGAATACACGAATATACACGTTCTCAATCGTGCTCAAATTATCGATGATGCATTTGCCTTCTTGCTAGAGGACCAACTAGATAGCATCGTATTCAGGAATCTTATAAATTACCTGAGACGAGAGAAAGATTATGTGCCATGGCGTCCAATGTTCCGAATTTTATCATGGTTGTCGAAGTACTTTTCACTGCCAGTGAATGAACGTTTCAAGGTATATAATATCAAATTTTATAAAAATAAAATTGACGTTTATAACTTTATAGTTGAATCTTCAATTTGTCCAGTTTCTATTTGCACATTTTTTGCCTTGTCAAATTATTATCTCTTTATAAATAATATACTTTCAAAGCTAAGCATTGTACATGTATTGAATTTCTCATATGTGTATATATTTGAATATAAAGTTTAGTACAAATATTTAAAGTAAGTATAAAATTTACGTACGAATTTTATAACGTTATATCTAACTTTGAAGTTATACAGGGTGTTCCACCACTACCGCATTTCCTCTTAAGGACGTATTCTTGAGCTAATTTAGAGACAAAAATTCTAATAAAAAAATTTCGAGACTGCTACAGTGTTTAAACGGGAAAGGTTTCAAGTTCACTAGTGTGCTTGTCGAAATTTTACGCACTTAGGGACACATGTCAAAACAGTTCTTCCACACTTTACTCTACTCGATGGAAATGTTTGAAATTTTTATTCACTTTATTTCTTTGTACACTGTTCGCAAGATCGACAAATATCGGGATGACAATTTGGCAGCCTCGACATTTTTGTATTAGAATTTTTGTCTCTAAATTAGCTCAAGAATACGTCCTTAAGAGGAAATGCGGCAGTGGTGGAGCATCCGGTATAACAATGTATAATATACATAGTATATTCTAATTTCGATTGTTATCACTTTACTGCGCACTCACATAAATTTTGCGAGCTCCTTATAAAATTCGACAAGTAAGATGTAAAAATTATAGTACTTTAAAGCTAAACATTATATAGATATTAAAAATATATTATATATAATTAAAACAATTTATAAGGATAAATTTTTTCGCCAGTGAATAAATACAGGAGTAAATTAAATCGACACTAACTGGCAATTTATTGTGTGATATCACGTACACGACGTTTCGGCCATGGGTTTTGGCCCTTATCAAGTGTGTATCATTTACATATAAACGCTGTTTGTACCAAATCTTGATTGTGGCATTGTGCCAGCAAGCCAAAAGTCAGAAAACTATAATAAAAAAAGAGAAAAAGTTATAGATCGTTGAAAGGCGCAATTAAATAAAGTAAAACTTACAGGTCTTTGTGCGTCATACGTATGTTAAAACGGTCTAATAAATGCGAGTTAAGGAATCATGTCAGAATCGCTCGCCGGCGGCCGGTTAACGTTGTACTGATCGGTTATGTGGCTCTAATTACAATGTCATACGATTCGGGCAAGTTGTCAGTATCCCTCTGTAGATTAATTGTATTGTTATGTTTCTTGATGAAAAACATCTCAGCGATCTCACGTTTTCTTGTTTGTTTCTCACTGTGTAAGATCTCAGGATTCGACCAATCGAAATTATGTTTGTGTGATACACGGTGGTTGCTAACAACTGAGCGACTACTGACATCCTTCCTTATGTTTGCTTGGTGCTCTTTAATTCGGGTCTCAATATGTCTTTTGGTTTGACCAATGTACGCGGCGTCGCAGTCAGCGCAATTAAATTTTATAGACTACATTGGTCTGTTTGGCGAGTTCTAACTTGTCTTTCCCCTTCTTTATAACGCAGTCGAGTTTTTTGGGAACTGTATACACTGTATAAAAACCACAATTATTCAAAATGCGGCGTATTCTTTCGATAAAAGCCTTTGACATAAGGAATGGTAATGAAATTTTTCTTAGTATTGCCTACAATATTATTCTGGGTATTGTCTCTACTAGGCGAATTGCGGCTATTAAGTTCCTTCAATCTATTTTTTACGCGTTTTTCAATAACGTGAGGGGGGGTAACAATAATTCGAGAGCATCCTTTTGACTTTTTCAATGTTTTTTGCATGGAATCGTTGGTCGGACAGTAGAATCGCGTGGTCAACTAGGTTTGCTATCGTGTTCAACTTATACTTTTGTGGATGGCTAGAGTAATAGTTAATATAACGGCCCGAAAAGGTGGGTTTAGTGTACCAATTCGTTCGTAATGTATCACCATCTCAAATAACTGTCGTATCTAAAAAATTGATTAAATTGTTTTCCTCCATTTAGCACGTGAACTTTAGCCGAGGATGGTAATTGTTGAAAACATGCAGTATGTCATTGGCCCTAGATTTCGGAACGATCGCGATGACATCGTCGACGTATCTTCCAAAGAAGGGGATCACAAAATATAACAATTTTAAGCAGTATGTCTCAAGATCGTCCATTACAATATCCGCGAGGATAGTCGAGAGGGGTGACCCCATGGGGCTGCCAAAAATCTGTTCGTAAACTTGGCCCTCAAAATAAAAACTGGTGCAGGATAAAATCAAATCAATGACGTGCAAAAATTGTGCTAAGTTAAGATCTGTTATCCGTGAGATGTGGTTCCACATTTTTGAAGTAAAACTTCTTTAGGCGCGGGGGGTGATTCGAAACGGAAGCGTCACGGAAGTCTGTAAGGGAAGTCCGTCACGGAAGTCCGTCACGAAAGTCCGTCCCGGAAGTCCGCACGGAAAGTTGAAACTTCTAATGGGAGTGATTCGGTGCGGGCGCGTCACGAAAGTCCGTCACGAAAGCCTGTCACGAAAAGTTGAAACTTCTAATGGAAGTGATTCGGTGCGGACGCGTCACGAAAGTCCGTCACAAAAGTCCGTCACGAAAAGTTCAAACTTCTAATGGGAGTGAATCGGTGTGGGAGCGTCACGAAAGTCTGTCACGAAAGTCTGTCACAAAAGTCCGTCACAATAAGTTTATGGTATCTGAATTAAAGCCTGTGTAATTAACAAATCAAATTTTAACTATAAATTAAAGCCGATGCAATTCACAAAAAAAAATACGTACGTGTGGCCTCCACGCACGGCAGAAGTGAAACTTCTTAGCTGTGAGGAATAGGATAGTATCTCGTTTATAGTATCTGAATTAAAGCCTAGTGTAATTCAGAAATTAAATTTTAATTATAAATTAAAGCCGATGCAATTTGCAAGTAAAAATTGATTTGTGAATTAAAGCGTATATAATTCACAAATCAAATTTTAATTATAAATTATAGCCGATGCAATTTACAAGTAAAAATTGATTTGTGAATTAAAGCCTATATAATTCACAAATTAAATTTTAATTATAAAAGTGAAGTTTTAGGTTAACAGTTGCCAACTGTTACATTTATATGTAATTATATATGGGCAAATTTTTCTCATAACCTGAAACTTCACTTTTATAATTAAAATTTGATTTGTGAATTATATAGGCTTTAATTTACAAATCAATTTTTACTTGCAAATTGCATCGGCTTTAATTTATAATTAAAGTTTAATTTCTGAATTACACAGGCTTTAATTTAGATACTATAAACGAGATACTATCCTATTCCTCACAGCTAAGAAGTTTCACTTCTGCCGCGCGTGGAGGCCACACGTATTTTTTTCATTCGTGTAAAATTGCAAAAGTTATTCAATAAGCTAGAATCTTGCGAAGATTGAGTGCTGCAATTGGTTGTCCTTACCTGCTATTGTGTTTTTTAAAACTCACCATGCGTTTTTCTTCCCATAATAGATGCAACAAACGCGAATGTCTGTACTCAACGCGGCGTAGGTTATTGCGGGGCCGAATGTTACAAGTCGGACGTGCATACGAATTGCCCCGAGTGCTTCTACGGGTAGTGCAACAAGGAAAAATTGAAATCTCGGGAGAACGATTCGGCTGCTAGGCAAAAAATGATGGAGATTTTTAAAGGAGTGCACGTTGGAGACGAACCTGGAAGAAATCTTAGAGGATAATTTAAACGAGAGGAGCATTAGCGGCAAGGATTATCCGTTGAATTCACACAATGAGCAAGAGATAATTATAAAATTGTGACTTGAATTTTGAATATCTGAATGAACTCTCCATGGTGAGCCTAATCCGAAGCAGAAAGACAAGAATTTGATTGCGCTGATAAAAATGGAAAAGTTACTGTCCAAGGATGCCGTTGTGGACTCGACTTGCTGTGTGGTAAGGGAATTAGTTCAGTTTATTGAAGAGAGCATTAAGGATGCTTATAACGATTTAAAATATCCTTTGAAAGATGTACCGTTATTTAACGATCTGCACACACACACAGATTGGTAATAATAAATTTATATGCTCAAAATAGTATAATTAAAATTGTAGGTACAACTAAACGTTATTATTTGTTTTTAGAAAGTGCTCTTTTGCGTACACTTTAACGTGACAAACGAGATATACACTTACGCATGTATCGTTCTTTAATACTTTTAATAGACTGGAGATTATTTTAACTGTGCTGAGGAAGCTGCCCATATTTTTCTGACTATATCTATAGAAACATGAAAAACAATAAATTGGCGCCGACAGAGAGTGCACATGCTGATGGTTATACTGTGGATTGGGATTGAGATTGAATTGAAATTTGACCAATCAGAATAGAGAAAATTGATCTCAAGGAGTAAACTTTGCTCTGGATTGGTCAAATTTCAATCCAATCTCAATCCCAATCCGTAGTCTGATACGAGCTTAAAGCCTTATTGTGTCCACGATGCTAAAACTGCTTCCGAGTTTCGGTTTAAGCCAATCAACTTGCAGCTCTTACAGAAAAGTAGCAGTTTCATTAAGTACTATATATAATCCGTATCTAATCTCGGGTTATCCTGGTGTAAACCGAGATTTGATACGGATTTGATACGGATATAGTACTTGGTACGCGTATCAAATAGTCGGTGTAAACTAGGCCAATGTGGTCGTCGTGGGGTAAAACCGGATATGACGTTATTGATGGCGGATGGTGTTTTCTTTCTAAATCCTTCGAAAATCGACACAACCGATATATCTAAAAGCCTTTTTGATTTGTATTTGTGCAATAACTGGCATTGCAACTGTTAGGCATTTTTTAATTCACCTATTTGATGGAAAATAAAAAATTATTGAACATAATTTTAAGATTATTCACGAATCTCTTTGGAAAATTAGAATGACACTTTAATTATTACACAGCAAAACACGACGGTCGAGGCTGTTTGTAGTGGTTTTGACTAGTTTTAACGGACAGTTATGGCTAGGTCGGCTAAGATTTCTTGGTTAGCTATTGATTTGCTATATATATCTTTCTCTCTTACTTCCGGTTTTACCCCAAGCGACGGAGAGCCAATCAGAGATCGTTAACGGTTTGTCTGATCTCTGTTAAAGGATCTCTAGCCGCACCACAGTATAACCAATATGTTCACTCTCTGTGAACCTTTGATCTATCGGTTCCCGATTTGCCGCCATTATTATAGGGTGGGCCAACGGCGTATCAACATGGTATCAACTGTTGCTCAACAAATCCTCTGATTGGTCCCGCCTAAGATACCAAACGATTGAGACAACAAGGCGCAATTTCACGTGCCGCTAAAACAAGCGATTGAAGCGACAAATTTGTCGCTCGTAATCCAGCGCCAACAATTTTGTAGTTTGAATCAGTTCAACTAAAAAACATTTACTGCTCAAACGCTGATGCACTGTTGATAGTGTCGTTTATACTGAAGAAAACATAACCACAAATTACTCGACGGTTAACAACACATAAATAATAAGTAATACATATTTATAACATAATTTACACGTTAATACAGACGTTATTGCAAACAGAACCGAGAATTATTAAAGAATACATGGAAGATGCAAAGATGAATTCATTCGAGGAAGATGAACATGAAGAAGTATATACATATACATAAAATGAGCTATTTTTATAATAGTGTTTAAATGAAACAATTGTGCTTGATTGAAATAACTTGTAATAGATATATGTTATGTGAATATTTCGTTTTAAAATGAAATAATAAAGCCATTTATATCTTTAAACGTAAAAGAAAAAATGTCAATATTTCTAAACATATATGTATAACTATGAAGTGTAAATGTATTGTTAATGCTACAGACATTGGTGCCAGTCATGACATGTGGACTATGTGAGATTATATGCGATGCAGATAACTTCACAAAACACGAGTGCCTTGAAGGATATACTGAATATTATATGGATGAGAATACTTGTTATTTTTATCCCGTGTGTTTTCAACAATTCGCCTAGCACGGCTCAGTCTATAATTAAAGATATTTTTCTCTTTGGTCAGTCCGCCTCTTCCTGAGTATGGCCGAAGCAAATATTCTTTTAAAGGGAATGCTTCGTCTCCAACAAGGCAATATGGCAATGTGGGACCATTTTCAGAAATAATATCCGCATCTGGTACATCCATCTTCTTTTGTTCGAACTTTTTACCAAACTGGAATTCTTTGAAAATGCCACCATCACTGCGTCTACCATACGCTCCTATGTCGATAAATGTAAATAAATAATTAGCATCACATATTGCCATTAAAATAATACTGTGACTGTTTTTGTAATTATAATACATAGAACCAGCATTACCAGGACACTGAAAAAATATTATAATAATTGTATTTGACTTAAAAATCAGAGATATCAGAAATGTAATATCTATATGATAATATTATTGAAATTCATACTTGAAGAACAATATGTTTTCCGTCAAGGGCACCAATACAATGCGGAAAATTGCATCGATGTTCGAAATCTGCTGCAATACGAAGCCAATCTTCTTTGGTCAAAGAAGGTGGAAGAAAAACTGGACACAACATATTCCAAAGTATTTCACATGTTTCAGATATGATGTTGCATATTGTTGTATATCCTAATAAATATTGATATGACATCGATATCATTGAGTCGCCAAAAGCCAAATATCTATATGTGAAAGACAATAGTGTGTTAGTAATAAATTTTAAATTATCCATATAATCAGTTATCTATATGTCGCTTTTATATTTTTTGTTTATTTAAAAAATGTAATAAAAGAAACCTTAAAGTTAAACACAAACGTTCTTCAGCACTGACAGGCTCTCTCATAAATGTCTGCTTCTGGAGTTTTAGTGCAACAATTTGTAACAAATCTTTCAATTGTGTTGATGACATGCGAAAATAATTAAGAAATCTTGCACTTTCTAATCTTATATATGGTAAGGTAGCTTTATAAAAGCCATGCTCGTTACGATTTTGAAACAGCGATGCAACCCAAAACCTTTTTTTAGTATATATTTTTTGAGTTTGATTTGTCAACAGCAAAGTAATGGCAAAAATAATATCATTGTTATATTTTATTTCACTTTCTTGAATCATACGATTACAATTTAGTAGCCAATTGTGATATTTTTGTTTTCTACAAGCCATCGCGTAATATACAAGTTAATATAACTGGTTACACAAATAATGCAAAATTTGTTTTTAACTGATTACACAAACGACGCAAAATCTGTCTCTCAACTTTCAATTCTGTCGCTCTGCTACCCTTTTCATGTACAAAAATTATCGCTGTTTAGTTCAGCGACAAAAGTTGTCACGTGATCATTTTTGTCGCTCAAACAATCAGTTTCAGCGACTCGTGAAAAGGCACCTAACTTAAAAACTATGAGAAAGCAATGTGCAAGTTTCTACTTGTTTTTCTTGTTTTTATGTGAAGAACTCATCTCCCAAGTTCGTTGGTGTATGTCTGAATCACCCTGTATATAATGTATATATAATAACATAATATATAATTAAATTTAATTAAAATTATATACAAATCACAATTTTGTTATAAATTTACATTTTAACAATTTTGCATTATTTCTGCTAAAGTAAATTTTGTTACTGTACTGTATAATTTGACCGTTAATTTTCTTTTCCGTTGTAAATTATCGGGATTTTCCGTAATGAATATTGCGCTTTAATTTTTCTTATAGTCTAAGATCCCGACTAAAATCGACCTTCACCTATCTGTTTTCCTAATAAAAGGTATTTTTTATCAAACATAATGAATAAACAAACAATAATATACGTTATTAAATAATATACGTTATTAAATTTAACTCAAATTTGTGTAGCCAATTTATAAAATTTTTGTGAAACATTTTCTTTCATCGTCAGATGATTAGGCCATATCTCTGTATATAATTAACTAAATATCACATGTCTCTGAGAAATAAAGGTAAATGAACTGATAAAAAAATAAACAAAATATAAGTTTAATTGTTTTATCTACACATGTATATTAAAGAATAAATAGGAATTATAATTCTGTTTCAATTAAATCGCATTTTATTGAACACAAATTAATGACTGCAATATCGAAAACGTATAATTTTACGATAAACTTTGGAAAACAAAAATCAATTTTAAATTTAAAACAACTCGATATTTCGTTGAAAGAAGCAATTGCTAAAGGTTTTTACACTATCTAACAATAAAATTCTGACTCTGATTAGTATATTATATACACAGGATGATCTAAAGAACGATTAGAAATTCATTCTCAATTAGATATAATAATAATAAAAGTAAATAAAACATTTATAATTAAATTAATTTAATCGCATTTTATTGACAAATAAATTAATGACAATATCGAAAACGCAAATAAACATTCAAAAACAAAAATCAAGCTTAAATTTATGAAAAATTACTATCTCACTAAAAAAGGTAGTTGCTAAAGAATGTGCCACTGCAATTACACAGAATAACCTACAGAACAAAAGTTTTAATAAGACATAATACTGATAAAAACATGTATATAAAACATATATGCATTATACAGGGTGTCCCAGAATTGATAGTAAATAAAAAAGAGGCATATTCCACAGGTCAAAAGAAGGTAAAATTGTCCTATAAACATATGTTCGGAAACGCACCCCCTCTGAGCTACGCCCACCCAAAGTTTTTTGAATGTAGAGATATGGTAATATACACAATGCTTATGTTTAGTTTATTAAGTTCGATTATTATGTTAAATGTACACGTTAGTTTCTTTTAATGTTAATGCGTTTTCTTGTATCACTGCGCGCGCTACTACTTTCTGTTTCTTCTCCCCTTTTTTTGTCTCTCTCTGTATGAACGTAACTCAAGGGAACTACCACAACTGTCCGGTTCCGATTTGATTCTCCTTTAAGTATGTTGTTAAACACAAAAATCAAAAAGACACCTATTTTTTTATAGGCGCTTTAATTCATGTTTAGGGGGCGAAACACCCCTTCAAAAAAATCGGTTTTTCTCTTTCGGGCCGAATATCACCGAAACTATAAGAGATAGAAAAATTTTCCAAAATCGAAATTAAATGGCTTCAAAAGTACTTTGAAATAATGACAAAAAAATTTTTTTATTTCTTTTATTTTTAAATATATTCCCGCGACCAATACATTTTTTCCAAATTTTTAAATTTTTTTGTCACCAAATAAAAGGTTATTTTTTTACAAATTCAACCATGTATGATAAAGTTATGTTACGATAAACCATTTTCAAGAATTAATTACAAACGCCTCCGTATATACGCTATCCATGCTCATCCATACTATGTGCGTAAGTAATTCTCGTCGAAACAATAAGATATAAAAAAAATGTTTTAAGTAAAATTTTTATAGTTTTCTATATGCTTTATAATTGTATATATGAATATAATATATATTTAGGTTTTCTAAAAATGTAATAATTTTTAAAATACCCTTAATACGACTTCCACCTCATTGTAATCGTTCTTCCCATCGCCTTAAGGGGGGATCCTTATGTAGACGGTCCAAAAAATCGACTTTTTTTTTTTATTTTAATCAATAGTACACTATTCGTGGAATATATTCCCAAAGTTACAATAAAAAATTCGAAGTTTTAAAGGCCTTACAGCCATTTCTTGCGCGCAGGTATACGTGCGGGTATACGAGCGGCGAAAAATTTAAACGCGTTTTTCTCGAAACAACGTTTTTGAAATTGGCGGGCACGATAACTCAAAAACTATTTGACCAATTAAATTGGCTCTGTACGTACACATAGTTTATTAAATTTACTAGTCGGTGAACCTCTAAAATTAATAAAATAATTAATTTAAACAATTTTTATTGAATTAATAAAGTTCACATTTGTGAGTGAAAATTGCATTTTTTTGTTTAAAGTGCCGCCATTTTGTCAATTTTTAACTTTTTTGCATTTTTTTAGGTTCACCGACAAACTATGTTTATAAACAATAAGAAATCTTTTTGTTTTTTTGTTTCACACGAGTAAACAAGGAGCTAGAATGCCCGCCGTTTAAAACCGACGCTTTTTCTTACGCCCTATAAACATATTATATTATTTTTTTTTTAAAGTAAAAAAAATTTTTTTACGTACTTAAATCTACAAATAAAATAGCCCAAAACTTATCAAGGCGATTTATTAAATAGTTTCTTTTAAAAAAATTCCCGAAAATCCCTTTATTTTCAGTCGTCTACATAAGGATCCCCCCTTAACTGACGTTCAGAAAAAATTTCTAATTTATTTTGTACTACTATTAGAGAACAATTCTTTTTCTCGCCGTCATTTCTTTCATTACTGCCCCAATTTCGCCAATACTCAACAGCTCGTCTTTTATAAGAACTGTCAAAATCTGCATTATTATTTGAACGGTGAGGATGAGAATTTAAATTATCTTCACTCCGTGCTTCTTCGTCATCTTCAATTATGAGATATCTCTTATCAGAATCGTGACATATCACACGTTTCTCATATCAGAATCGTGACATCACACATTTTTGAAAAATTACATTTTTGAGCAATTCAGTGTACTTTTGAAATAAGTATAATATTTTTAAAATGAATTATATACGGCGTGGGATAAAATATAAGTTAAGTGGGATAAATATAAGTTCACGTGTACATTCAAAGTAAGTGGACAGTATAAATAGTTTTATGTAGCAGTCTTATATTCACAGTCAGTACAGTCTTATTGTTATAATCATATCTGTGCAATGTGTTAAACCGTTTTTATATATTATAATAGAAAACAAAGTTTAACATCTTTGGAAATGATTATCAATCCGCTTAATGTTGTTAGACTTTTATTGGTGTCAATAAATTCAATATATGTAACAGAAACGCCAGTAATTAAAGCAGAAGTAGAATTAAAAGAAAACATACAAAAATTATTGTTGGATAGCATTTTTCATTATAATAGGTTTGAAGTAACGGAAGAAACATATCTCGATTATCAAGAACCTTATAAATTACATACTTAACATAACATACTTACATAATAAAATTGCAATCTCTGATCAATTGTCATCCCCACGATATCACAACTTATTTAAATATTCGTGGTTTAAAAGTGCTTATACGAACGAAAGACCAGAAGAATTTGAAAGTCTAGTACAATTTAGTTTAGATGACAGTTCAACAACATGTAACATCGAAGATTGTGATAATATAGCTATAGTAAGATGTTCTTGGTGCAAGAATTCATTATGTTTGAAACATTTTTTCGTCAAATATCATTATTGTAATGTGTATAATGAGTGAAAAATACAAAGTGTAAATTTATTATGTAAACATCTAAAAATTATTTCATTAATAATTATGTTTAGAAAGTATTACACAAAACTACAAATAAACCAGATGTAAGAGCGTAAGAAAGAAAATAGTTATAAGAGAAAATAATCTTAAGATATTATAAAGAAATGATGTAAGTACAGAGATGAATAAAAAACAAAAGTTTTAATAACTTTAAGGAGAAATAATAAAATCTATCATAACTCAATACTTTTTATAATCTGTGCTAGAAATATCAATTGTGTCGCGCGGTTCAAAGAGCCGTAAGCGCTGCGACATAGATATATAGTGATTTTTTTGCTCATTTCTCAAAGATTCAATTTTATAAAATAATTTATTATAAGTGAATGACTTTTGAACAAAATTGTCTATAATCTTTATTTATAGAAAAACGTAAATGTCAAAAAAATAATAACAAGGCTGGGGGTATTTTAAAAATTATTACATTTTTAGAAAACCTAAATATATATTATATACATATATACAATTATAAAGCATATAGAGAACTATAAAAATGTTACTTAAAACATTTTGTATATATCTTATTGTTTCGACAATAATTACTTACGCACATAGTACGGATGAGCATGGATAGCGTATATACGGAGGCGTTTGTAATTTATTCTTGAAAATGGTTTATCGTAACATAACATGCATTATCATATATGGTTGAATTCGTAAAAAAATAACCTTTTATTTGGTGATAAAAAATTTTAAAATATTGAAAAAATGTATTGGTGGCGGGGGTACATTTAAGAATAAAAGAAATAAAAAAGTTATTTTGTCATTTTTTCAAAGTACTTTTGAAGCCATTTAATTTCGATTTTGGAAAATTTTTCTATCTCTTATAGTTTCGGAGATATTCGGCCCGAAAGAGAAAAACAGATTTTTTTGAAGGGGTGTTTCACCCCCTAAACATGAATTAGAGCGCCTATAAAAAAATAGGTGTTTTTTTGATTTTTGTGTTTAACAACATACTTAAAGGAGAATCAAATCGGAACCGGACAGTTGTGGTAGTTCCCTTTGAGTTCACGTTTATATAATAAACTATTTTACACAAATTATTGACTGCTTTTCCTGGTAATCTCTGCCCGAAAGTCAACATTGAAAAAACTCGAATTTAATTCTGTATATTGTCTAAACTTGGGCTTCGAATTTTACGAAAATCGGTACATATTTTTGTGCGTTTTATTCATTTTTCTTGTCAAAAATTGTTTAACAAAATTTCAAAGGGGGTTTTAAGGGGGAGGGGTCACATTAAAATGTAGCCCCCCCCTTAAAACCCCCTTCGAAATTTTGTTACACAATTTTTGATAAGAAAAATAAATAAAACGCACAAAGATGTGTTATACCAATTTTCGTAAAATTCGAAGCCCAAGTTTAGACAATTATGTACAGAAAATTCGAGATTTTTCAAAAAACTTTGGGAGGGCGTAGCTTAGAGGAGGTGCGTTTCCGGACATACGTTTACAGGACAATTTTATCTTCTTTTGACCTATGGAATATGCCTCTTTTTTATTTACTATCAATTCTGGGACATCATGTATAGTTAACATAGGTTTGTAAGTACTATTATTTTTGATTTCCTTTTGTCTTAGATCAACTTGTAGACTTGAAAAACTTATAACTAAACTACATTAAGTATAATTAATAATAGTTTTATTCGTACATCTAAATTTAACTTGAATTACGAAAATTATTTTTATTTATATTAATACTGATTTGCATATAAAATCTTACATATATAGGGTGTTTCTTACAGAACGCCGATTAATTACATAGCGCTATTCATTATCAAAAATTTAGTCTAAAAGTCCTGAATCACCGGGCGTCAATGAGCGTATTACATAAATAGGCATATTACATACGCCTATTTGAAGAAGGCACTGATTGGATTGACTTTACTCAACAACTACTGCTGTATTAAGTTAAGTATTATAGATTAAAGATGGTTCAGGACTTTTAGACTCAATTTTTTACAAAGAATAACGCTGTGTAATTAATGGGCGCTATACAATAAAAAACAGTCCGTCCTAAAAATTAAGAGAATATATTTGTAGAAAAGAAAAAAACATGCTTAATAACTAAATAAGAAAAATATTTTTATCATAGTTTATAAATTTATATTTAAGACTGCAATATTATATGAATTACATATTGGCCAATGTAAATTTCTTATCTTTCACAAATGGTGACAAAAATTTATATGTGCTGACATCATGTATTTTAATTTTCTCAATCAATTCCATTATCTTATTTGAATCTTTTTGTGGTAGACCTCGAAATTCTTTAGTATTCCTAATCTCTTTTATATGAAATTTAATAAAAGTCGCCGAATGTGTTTCTAAAACTTTTGCATCAAACTTCAACGCAAGTTGTATAAGTTCCACAGCATTATCAACCGTAATACAGTGTAGCAAATAATGTTCACATGTTAATTTTAAAGTTTGTATATCATACACATGCGCTGATTTAAATAAATCTTTAAGCATGTCATACTCACATCGTTCTATTGAGCCAGTTGTAATATATAATAAAATCTGTTCAATAATGTGGAAATTATTATTTTCTGTTAATTCGTTTGTCAAATCTACTTCCTTTCCCTTATGTATAAGATAGATATCCTTAATAAAACTACTGTTTGTGGCGCACGACAATTTTTTTGATAAAACATATTGTTTTTCTCCTACTATAAATTTGACTGATTCCTCATCTTTAGACGGAAACTCATCAAAGATCGAATCTTCAAAACATGTCACATCCTTTGAAATTTCGGTTGAAGATGGTGGTAAATTCATACGTATAGTTTTATTTATTAGATTACGAAAAATTTCAAACTTGCAATGTATTGTAATTGTATTTCCAAAATAACATAGAGATGTCTCTGAGACTTCAATTAACAATGTCATATTCGATATAAGACCTGAAATGTATCTTGATGATGATATATAATTTCCGGACGATCGTACAGTAGTGGTACATGAACCACCAAATGAATACGAACTAAGAATATAAAATTTTATTGTATTTAACTGCGAATTTTTTTGACGTGAAACATTCATTAGAATCTCGCATTGACCTATTTCTAACGTTATCGTATTCTTGATCTCATAAAAACGCTTAAATTGAT
The DNA here is from genome assembly GCA_035220615.1 of Leptothorax acervorum. Classification (NCBI taxonomy): domain Eukaryota; kingdom Metazoa; phylum Arthropoda; class Insecta; order Hymenoptera; family Formicidae; genus Leptothorax; species Leptothorax acervorum. The sequence continues at coordinate 58,032 of JASTWQ010000715.1, read as the reverse complement.
CAATTTCCCATGTATGGTCAAGTATTGTCGATTCAATATGTGTTTTAGAATAGCTCTTAATAGACGATGAAAATGGTGAGGATGCTGTCCGTTCCTTTTCCAGGGTATTCTCACAATCAGTCGAGATATTCTCAACTTCTTCGTCAGAAATCTGCAAATAATTAACTTACTCATAAATGATGAAAAGAACCAACATATCGAAATGTTCTAACAGTTTCTATGCCTTTTGATAAAATAGATTAAATTTCAAACAAATATGTAATAACATGATTAAATGTATACATGAAAGCCATTTGAAATCAGGTTTTACTAAAGTACATAGACATTATTGGGACCCCACCCTATATTTAACATCCTTCTTTTTAAAAATAAATAACATTTTGTTAGATAATCAGAAAACTATCAGTTAAAAATCATGAATATAGAGATTTGGATTTCGAGGATTTTGAGTGCGCGGACGAAGAGTCGTCGTTTCTGTATGAGAGTCTTTAATTGAGTCAGTCGCGTCTTTGTCACGTTCAAGGTCGTTCAACTCCTGGGAAAGCTCTCTTTGAAGGACGTTTCTGACCTCTTGAGGTATATCTTTTTCCTTGCTTTTTTGCAAGACGTTTTCCAGCTCTGAATTTTTTATGTAAACCAACATGTAAGCGTTAGTGCAATGTTTGTCAGCCATAGACATGTCCTCGTCTTGACCACCGTAGTTGTGTTCGATAGCTTCCTGCTTTGTACATCGTGAGACAACATCGTCGTCGAACTTACACCACTGCCACAGAACAGATCAAAATGTTTCAGGACGATGTTGCAACATAATATACATTTAAATCATATAATTTTTATTGAAATGTACAAAGAAAATACCACATGATTATCCTGTCTAATTAAAATTATATTCTTTTTTTAACTTTATTATAAAATAAATACAAAAATTAACGCAAAAAATATGTTACTCAGGATAAATCAATTCAGTTCGATTACAATGTAAAAAGACAAATTTACGATAATTAGGTACGATACACATAATAAAAAGATCAAATATATTGAGAATGTAAAATACTCACGAATTGATATATACTTAATTCATACGATATTAATATTGATTAAATATTAACATCAAATCTTTTACTTACCTTGCCATCACCAGCGGGATTAATAAATACCACATAATGTCCTTTATGGTTATCGCCACTATGAACTAGAACAGCATGTAATGTGTAATCCGCACTTGTGGTTTCTTTTCTTTGCAGGTATTTGCCAAGACTAATTTTTTCATAAAACTCAAACCTTTAAAATAAATTTGCACAATTATCTTATATGTTAAAAAATATAATCACATTTATATTTTTATCTTTATAGAAATTTGTAGGTACTTTTTTGCTTAAATAAAACAATTATTTATACAATTATATTTTAATCATTGTAAAATAACTGAGTTAATAGATTTCAGTTTTTTACCTGTCATTACATTTGACTGAACAGTCTGTAACTGGGTCATACTGGAAACGCATTAGATGTAAGTGTAAAACTGGTGGAAAAAACGAAAAGATAACGCCTTTTTCCGCTTCTTGTAATCCGTGCTCTCCTGCGTCGTATTTATTATCGCCATCGAGACTTTTCGTACTCACATAATCGCTAAAAGACTCGTAAACTAAAATACAAAAAATCTATTAGTTCCCTCCTACTCACATGTCATAGATAAAAACATGATAATGTTAATTTTTGATACTTACTGTTCTTCTTGCCTTTTATATTTAACTGTATGGCATAAAATGTTTCAACTCTTGTAGATTTGTAGTCTATATTTTTACACTTGATAAAAGAAATCATTTTTCCCTCAAACAATTTTGGCACTGTACCTTCCACGCATGTTCCCTTCATTTTGCTCTTCAGCTTATCTAATAGCTAAATTTTTACAAGATTAGTTAGTGGATGTATATGTATACACGTGTATTAAAAATTTAATAGGTAACTTATAGCATTAATAATACATGTTTATATAATAAAGTGCATAATATATTTACCACTCGTAGAAATTCCTGCACATCATGCTGCATGAAAGAATCCAGCGTCTCCCAACCAAAACTTTTAGTTAATTTCTTTGTACCGACAGGCTTGTCGGAAAACTGTAAGTCATGAAAAACTCTCTGCAAAGCTAGTGCAACACTCTTATTCGAATCGTCACTCTCTGTTGGTATTTTATATACTGCCTTTCGCAACTAAAAAGCGAATAAAGATAAAGTAATAAAGTTAATGTCACATAATTTATCAAAAATGCCTGCCTTCACTAACCTGATTCGTAAAGTAAAGAGTTTGCAATAAGGAATTCATGTAACATGTTGCACCCTGATTTTTCAAGCCTATATATCCCGTGTCTTTTTTACTGTCCCAACTGACTCCGTGAGGTACATCAGCAATTACATGAACCTAAATTAGAAAAAAACATTACAAAAATATAATACAAATATGCAACATAAATCCTATGAAGCAGTGCTTCTTAACATATTCATTACCATATCGTTATTCATATCTAAATGTCACTCAATTTCAGAAAAAACTGCCAAATACGTTTTCTTATAAATTAAAAAATTATATAAGAATATTTTAACTTAAAATAATGTTTTAGGGCAAAAGTAAATGATAACAGAAACGCGTTTTGCTTCCTAGAAGTTTTTCGTAAAATTTAATATTATATTCATATATTTGACAGTCAATGTGTCAATTTTGTCAATATTCTGGCGTCTACATCTTGTTAGATGTAAACGCCAGAAACATTTTATTAGATATTTGTAAATATATTTACAAAGTATATAATCTGTGTAAACATGTACTCATAAGATTTTATTGCAAAAAATTAAGTTACATTGATTTGACAATAACTATAAGAGTAATATAGAGATGAATAGAATGAGAAATATTTTAAAAAACCACAGCGCTATTAAAAATGTCAGTTAATAAAGGTATGTTACGAACCTCAAGCGTGATTGAATTATCTTTTATGAAACCTCTATCAGGATCTAAAACATCCTGCCATGTCATAAAGTGACTAAAGCCCCAGTCACTCTCTTTAGTGTAGAAGAGATGTTTAATTTCTATAAAAATAATACATTATTGCAAAAAAATGTGTATTATTTTGAAATTAGAATTAAGGCCGGCCAATATGCAATGAATAAACAAATTAAAAAAGAACGGAATCATATTTACTTTTGCTAAATGGTTCTTGTCCTTCTTTGCAAGAAAGAAGACGCAGCTCTGCAACAGCGTAACAACTCCAAGATGTGGATTCGCTCTTTCCGTTGGCGTTGCACTGAAGGAAAAATCCAAGAGATTTCTGCGGCTGCCTCTCCTGTGTCTGACTTGATCGTGGCATCACCATTATTTTCCATTGTAAATTGCGGATATAACATGCAGGGGATAACTGTGAATCCTTCATCTTAGATATATTCTTAACAGTGTAGCGAAAAGTAGCCTCCGATCTGTACTCATCTAATATAGACGAAAGGGGGAATATAAAATTCATAGAATGTGATAAAGATAAAAAATAATTGTCAAATAGGCAAAAATAAAATAAAGGCTATTTGAAAAGCACAAATTTCTTAAATTTTTCTATATTAACAAGAACAAAGAAATTATAAGTTATAAATATCAGTTATAAAAACAAAAATATTACATAGATATATCGTAAGATTATCTTTAAATTATAAAGTAACTTGAACAAAGAACATATAATAACAGAATCATCATACCTTCCTCCATTTCTTGATCCTGAACTATATATGCTAATTCTGGTTCACCATTTATAGGACGGTTATCAGTTCCGTCTTCCCTACCATCATTTGGTTTCTACAAAAATTAATGTTTATTTTTTAATAGTGGAACGTATAAAGCTAACAAATATTTTAAAATAGAAAAGAACTTTCATACAAAATTAACTGTGCAAGTAGAAACTTGCACATTGCTTCCTCATAGTTTTTAAGTATGCAAATTATAAATTTGCACATTGCTTAATCAACATTTTATTTCGTTCATAAAGCTTTCTCTATGAGAAAGCTTGTTTTTCCTTAGAGATGTATATAATTATTAGTAAATATTTATTAATTTGGATTCCTCATAGAGGAAGCTTTATGAGCGAAATAAAATGTGAATTAAGCAATGTGCAAATTTATATTTTGCATACTTAAATATTGTGAGGATGTAAAATGTGCAATTTTCTTATTTGCATACTTAAAAACTATGAGGAAGAAATATGCAAGTTTCTACTTGCACACTTAAAAACTATAAGGAAGCAAAGTGCAAGTTTCTACTTGTACACTTCTTTATTGTGATAAGCTTTACTGCGTTTATCGCATAATTCAGATATGTAGACGTTCTTTCAGATAGATGTTGATTTTGGTGGATGTTGATTTATTTACTTTAAATAAAATTTAAGAGGATCTCTCATATAATAGACAAAGAGTGACTGTAAAAAGGACGGGTTTTTCGCCCCTTTTGTGGCCCTCGATTTCGGGATCGATTCATACGCAAATCAACTCCTTATGATAAGATATTAATAGAAAAAAAGTTTCAACTTGAGGTGACATTTAGTTCTAGAGATATGAGAGTTCAAAGTAATACTATATACGGGCGTTCCATTTAACTTGATTCTGCCTAGTATCTTGGGATATAAGTATATCCATATAAGCATTGGAAAGAAATGTTTCAGAAAGGTCCTGAATATTTTCGAAAGGGATATATAATTGTACCGATTCATTATCCCCCTCCCCCCCTCTTTCCCCATGTGAGGGAGGGGGAAGGAGCCAAACGGAGAATATTAAATGGGGACCACTATTTGTAATTACAAATGCGGATTATATGACACGAAACACATTGCAATCGGATGAAATGAGTAAATACTTTTTCACTTTATTTTACGATCACCAGATGTTTCTACTGATTTTTTTCTAGGGCAAAAGCACCAAAACTCTGATATAAGTGGAACATACAAATTAAACTTTTAAAGCTCTGTAAAAAACGGCCGTTTTGCTTCGTATTTTAATATATAACTTTTATTGTCAAAAAGTTATCTATGACTATAAAAAACAAAAAAATGACTATAAACTATAAGTTATCGATGATTATAAACAGGGTTCATCTTTAGATTCGTTATCTAATACAAAAACACTTTAAAACGCTAAAATAAAACAGCATATTCCGAAATAAGTTAGTTTTTTTAGAACTTTGACCTCTCATATTTCCAAAATGTCACCTAAATGTCACCTCAAGTTGAAACTTTTTTTCTATTAATATCTTACCATAAGGAACTGATTTGCATATGATTCGATCCCGAAATCGAGGGCCGCAAAAGGGGCGATTTTTACAGTCACTCTTTGTTTCTTATTTTATTAAGTAAATTTAAAAATTGAAAATATAAACAGGGCCTACGGGTTCAGCCCCTGAGGCCCCTTAGGAAGTTTTTAGCCGGTGCATGTACTTGCGTTAGGCATTTTCCTCCTCCAACGAAAAACAAAAAAGAAAGAAAATTTTTTTCACCAATCCTCGCCAAATTCGATAACAACCTTTCTTTAATGATATCTATTATATTCATTTAAAATTTAAGGGGGTTAAAGTTTTATAATATTGGTAATCTTTTTCTAATTCTATTATATTCCTAGGTCTTTTCTATCCCTGTTTCATATAAAATTTTTTAATATTTGGTAGATTAGTTCTTGAGTTATAGCCGTTTGAAATTTCGGGGAATCCGTACATAGGAAGCAATGTGCAAGTTTCTAATTTGCACACTATTTTATTATATTGGCATTTTTTGCTTCCTTATACAGGAAGCTTTGTTTTCGTGAAAAAAAATTTTCTTTAGTTGCCGCTGCCAATGTGTTCAGAATGTTGTAAAACGTCGAAAAATTGCATTTAAAAAAATGACCGTGTGTGTGTGTACGCGCGCGCGTGGTTGCTCTACCTTCCGCAAATTTTTGAGATACCTAGATAAATTCTTTTTTAATCGATAGAGTATCATGTAAGGAAGGTTGGGGTTGAATTTGGCGATGATCGGTAGCGGTTCTTTTTTAATAAAATTTAGAATTTTTTGAAAAATATCCGTGGTTGCTCCAACTGCTGCAAATTTTGAGATATCGGTCTATTTCTAATTCTATTATATTCTTCAGTCTTTTCTACTCTCATTTCATATATAATTCATTAAGATTTGGTTGATTAGATCCAGCTTTATAAAGCTCCTATGTTTGTACACATTTTTCAAAATTTTAAACGTTTGTATCTCAAGAACTAATCAACCAAATCTTAAAGAATCCTCTCTTAAAATTGCCGTGTTAAATCAATTTATCATTACCTCTTTTCCGCAATGCCGATTGGTTCTTTCATTGTGCTTACTTCGTGAGTGACTGTCATTGTATATTTTGACAGTTATGTGTATCAAGGCTAAATAGCGCGCGCAAAGCGCGCGTCTGTGGTGTCTAGTTATTGTATATAAAATAGGGGTAGAAAAAAGAAAAGACTAAAAAATAAAATAAAATTAGAAAAAAATTGCCAATATAATAAAAAAATGTGTAAAGTAGAAACTTGCATATTGCTTCTTCATCATTTTTTTTACTTATACATATAACTCAATAAGAACTGATCAACCAAATCTTAGAGTTATATATGAAATAGGGGTAGAAAAGACTGAAGAATATAATAAAATTAGAAATAATTGCCAATATAATAAAAAATTGTGTAAATAAGAAACTTTTACATTGCTTCTTCATCATTTTTTCGCTTATAAAGCTTCCTTTTTGTTTATTTTTTTTCAAAAGTTATATATATTTTTTTCCCCAAAAAACTTAAAAGAAATCGTATTTCAAAACTACACAATATACGATTCGTAAAAATATACAAAAATCAATTAATTAATGTTTTTAATTACATAATATGTGAAACAAGCAACTTATAAGTCACTGATTGCTATCTCAAAATGATTGTATAAGTTGATAGTTTCACTGCATATTATATGTCATTTTAGTAATCTATCATTACGAGACGTTTGAATATAAATCTATATATATTTTTGCAACGCCTGTGGCGAAACTTCGATTTTCGATTACTGTTTAGCGTGCGGAAAGTGGCTTATTTCTCAACGATTCAATGTATGCCTTACTTTACCGCACTAGTGCGAGAAAAGCACCTCTATGATTTACGTGAAGTTACGATTGTAGTAATTGGGTTATTTGGATTGCTCGTAACCCTAATTTTACGTGCAATATTTTTAAATTAATCCCGCGTAACTAAAAATCTAACTTAAAAATCTTTGAAATAGAAATATTGCACGTAAAATTGGGGTTACGAGCAATCTAAATAGTTTGATTGCTATAATCGTGGGCCCCAAAGTGAGTTATATTTTTCCCAGAGTATTTTCGGAAAAAGTCTTAATGACATATTTTAATGAATTGTCAAATCAAAAAGTGCGAAACCATTTTATTTGAATTTAATTTTAATTAATTTTTTAATCTCAAATTGAACTTTCGCGACAGGCATTACAAAAAATATTGTATGTGGCATGTGCGTTAAGCCTTGTGTCCACGATTCGAGAACTTGGTCCGAGATCTTGGACGGAGAAAGAATCAACGCATCGCATTTAAACAATTCGGCCAATTGACCAATGCGATTGGTTAATTCTTTCTCTGTCAGAGATCTCTGACCAATTTCTTGGATGGTGGACACAAGGCTTAAGACAACGAATTACGTCGCTCGTGAGATTGCCGCATTCGCCTCAGCTTATGACGCATTCATATTCGTACTCATGTGAATGCACCATAAGCCTTTGGCTCATGCGGTAACTTCACGCATTGGTTGTTTTCCACACTTGCCACACAAAATACTATTATGTATTCACTAACATCCACCAAAGTCAACATCTATCTGAAAGAACATCAATATATCTGAATTATGCGATAAACGCAGTAAAACTTATCACAGCATAGGATTCTATCTTGCATTCTGATGAAAGTAATAGATTCGTCTGAGGTAGACTTTTGGCATTAAGGGGATCCTAAAGCGAAGGCCGAACTCCGACGATGTCGCTGTTTTACCGACAAAATTACCGACAACCCTACAAATTTTCGCACAGCTCCAGCTTTTTAGAATAGATACACCGCCAAGGTTAGAGTTGACAAGTCGTGAAAACATCAGCTTTATACACAAATTTGGTAGCTTTCATGCACAATGCAACAACAGAGCCGCGTCCGTTGGAGTGTCTACTTTAATTCTGCAAAAGGAATTATAATTCTATACAGCCAATAAAAAGTTGGAGCTCTGCGAAATCATGGAAATCTCGGGCGTATACAGACCGAAAATTTTCCGTAAGCTCCAGATTTTTATTGGCTGTATAGAATTATAATTCCTTTTGCAGGAATTAAAGTAGACACTCCAACGGACGCGGCGTGTTGTTTGCATTGTGCATGAAAGCTACCAAATTTGTGTGTAAAGTTGATGTTTTCACGATTTGTCAACTCTAACCTTGGCGGTGTATCCACCCTAAACGTAAATATAAATGTCATTATACTTTCTTTCTTCCTCTGCGTAAAATCGATCACAGCCGTATCCGTTTGCGTTTATACTTTAATTCTGGAGAAGGATTTATCATTCCATGCAGTCAAAAAAAACCTGGAGTTTACCGAAAATTTGTCAATTTGTCGGTAATTTTGACGGTAAAACAGCGACATCGTCGGAGCTTTAGGATCCCCTTAAATTTAATTGCATTAAAGTCACACACGTTAGTAGAAAATAAATTTAATACGTATACAAAAATGTTTGTGAATTTTTTCTTATGTAGAATGTATGAAATTGTCGCTTTAGAAAGTCATGAATGTATTGAGTCGTTTATACAAACTCTTATGTATTTTCTAACGTTCCAATAACACGTGTACTTACTCATAATGAAGTTGAGAAAAAACTGTTAAGAACTTACCTGCTTTCCTTCCATTAAACACATATTTGCTTTTCCGTTGATTCTTTTAATCAGTTAACTTAAAGTTCTTTTAAAGATATGCGTCAATTATATTCGAGTACTGTCCAGGTGATGACTGATGATATATTAGACTAATGCGTGTGTAGATTCGATGTGGCGACTGATTTCTTTTACTTCTCTTTAGCAAATCAAATTCCAAGCTATAACTGTGAATATAACGTCAACTGACGTCAAGAGATGTGACGCGGAGAAATAAAACACTTTTTTTCCAAAATGGCACACTACACAAGCCACTGAGCTAGCTGACTCAGCACCACCGCAGCCTCAAACCACGGCTTGAATATCGAATGGCTAGGCCCGATCACCTCGATCGCTTGATCTCGATACGGCCAACGAGTCCGAAAAATAAAGGTGCAGTGCAGACTGCAGTCCCACCGGTCCCACATAGAAGAAAAAGCGGAACGGAAAAAAAGCATGTGGAAGGTAACCATTCCGTTCCGCTTTTATATGACTGCAGGGTTCCCCATGGACAATATTTTACGGAAAAACGGAAAGAATTTTTACCTATTTTGAACAAATAATTTTTAATTAACTTTGTGTTTCCGTAAAATATTTTCCATGAGATTTTCCTATTTATTATAGATAAATGTCATCTTATAATATCAAACATTTTTGTGAAGTATAATTAATAAAAAATGATTTTTAATATTTATACGTATTTCCCTTTTTCCTGGTACATACATGAAAAACCCGGTCATATAAAAGCGGAACGGAATGAAAGAGAAACGTTCTGATTGGTTACATCTACTGGCTACAGAGATAGCAACATGCCTCGGTCCACGAAATATCTTACCTGGAAAAGGTTCGATTGCTGCCGACAAAGCGAAAGCCCGACCGTCAGAAGGCGCGCTGGAAGCTAAGTGCGTGGGCGGGCGATTAAACGTGTAAATTTTCCGACAAAAAAAACTGTCGATCGGCACGGCTGAAAATTTGCATAGGTATCGAGGAGTATGAGAAAAAGCAGGGAAAAAATTGTCAGAAGAGTAAGTAGAAGCTAATGGATTGTCAGAAGCTGCCAAAGTTGCGAAAAATCTCGGAAAATTTACATATTAAGAACTTCTGACAATTTTTATTTGTATTGTTTACGTATAGAATAAACTAAGTGCAAAGTGTCAGAAGGCAAAGTGGAAGCGATCATGAGAAAATCGGGTGCAAAGTGCGAGAGCGTCTTTCGGCGCGCGGCGCAGCGCCCATACCGATCGCTTTTCTCTTGATTTTCACACCGGACATATTTCAAAGCACTTCTGACAATTTATCTGAATATTCATAAAGGACTAAAGGAACTATTATTAAAATGTCAGAAGTCAATTGAGAAGAATTAATAAATTTAATTAATTTTTTATCGTAACCTTAGCAACATTTTGCGTGATTTTTATTATCTTTAATAAAAGCATATTGAAACGTTAAAATATAAGTAAAAAATAAATTTTTGAATTTTTGAGTTCAAAAAGTATGAAATAGAAGAGAAAGTTTTATGAGGGGATTATAGATGAATATCTCTGAATGTCGTTTGGTCGTTGACCTGCGTTTCAGGTATACGAAGCGCGCGGATTCTTGCGAACATCTGCTCGTTTGTTTGCTGTCTCCCTTCTTCCCTCTCTCTTTCGATCCTTTGCTCTAAAATGACCGTTTGCCATTTGAAAGCAGAAACCAGGGGGAAAGACGCTTTCGGAGGAGATCGAGAAGGCAGTTTGGCTTGTAACCCAGACGCTGCAAGTGCTGCAACACGGTTAGCCCCGAGATTTAATTTTTTGTTTTTATTTCGTATTTGTAAACGACAAAATAAGTTCTAAGTTATCGTGTTTTTAATTGTGAAGCTGTTTCCGGTAAAATTATGAAATTTACCGAAGAAAATTTACAACAGTGCCGCGAAAAACTTCGTATTCGTGTTGCATTAAACATGAAATACAACGACATCGTTTTTCCTGACTGTGTGGACGATGTTCATGGATATCACTCCACTTGCCGAAAAAAATTTCTTGGCAATCCCGAAAAATTATATTGACAATAACGAAGAACTTCAAAACAAATCTATCGAAATAAATGCTAATCCCACTGTAGTTGCTGCAGCCTCGACGTCATTTGCAAGTGTCTCAGGTAATTTAAATATTTACAGTAACAGTTTATAGCATGTTTAAACAATTTTGTATAAAAATTAATTTATTAATTTATTAATACATTAATAAATTTATTTATTTATTATTAAATTAATGGATTAATTTATTAATTCATTTATTTATTTATTTATATTTTTATAACACTTTAAATTATTCAGATATTTATATTTTGTCAATACTGTAGAAGTATTAATAACGGTTTTTTTATTACCGCGATACGTAAAAAAAATTCATATTTTATTTAAACATTATAATTTATATATTTTCAGACAGCGCCAATATTGAGAAACAAACTGAATCAACACAAGCTACGTCCATGCCCGTTGGCCAACAATACGATAAACGTCAAAACAAATCCAAAGTAAACAATAATCCTGCTTTAGTTGCAGAAGCTTCGACATCATTTGCAAGTGTTTCAGGTAATTTAAATATTTACAGTAATAATTTATAGTATGCGTAACAGTTTTGTATACAAATTAATTGTAAAATAACACTGTTTAAATTATTCAAATATTTATATTTCGGTAATAATGTAGAAATATTAATAACGTTTTTTTTGACAATCACGATACGTAAAAAAATTCATATTTTAAATTATCTATTTACAGACAGCGGCAGTATTGAACAAGGAATGGAATCACCGCAAGCTACGTCCATGACTGTTGACCTTGAAGAGGATAAAGCAAGTGGCAAGCAGGGACCAAGTGTCCAGGAGGAAGCGAGTGACGACGAGAAAGCGAGTGGCGATGATATTGTAAATAATCAGGAAAGTGGTGAACGAATTTGTTATTTTTGCGATAAAAACCAAAAAGTGTATAATTATCGTGCGTTACCCCTTCACTCATCGGTGGTCGAAAAATTTCGAAACGATATTTTTGCAATTGCGAATGCTTGTAGGGATCGCGAAATTGCGAGCAAATTAGACGCTTTAAATGTAAATAGTAAAGTTTATTATCATAACCCATGCAAACAAACATATATTCTTTAGGAAAGGTAAACAGCGTCCATTTAAAGGGAGGTTACCGTTCAGAGGCCCAAAAAATGCCTCAATTTCAGGAATTTTTTTTTGATATAAAATAAATACATTTGGAAAATACTTTTCGCGGCTTTTGTTTGTACACAAATAAAGACTAATTTAGAATTTTTTTGGAAGAAAATAATTAAAAATGGCGGCTCCAGCTCTCAGTCCACGAAGCCGCACACGGCGTGGTTCTATGTGCGCGGAGCATTCCACAGCCTTTCCAGTTGAAGTGAAACAAAAAAAACATAAGAATTATTAAAATAGATTAAATTTGGGGGGCCTTATCGTTTTCCGATTTTTAAAAAACCCCCGTATAACAAAATGGTGGCCGTTTAAAAAAAAAACCTTTTTTTTCCCTGTTTTCTTTTTGCTTCAACGTTCGAAAAGAATTATTTGCAATCAATTTTTTGAAAAAAACGCTTCGTGAAGGCCCCCTAAATTAAATTTCCTTTCTTTTGCACCGTCATTTATTAAAATTGGTTCATCCGTTGAAGCTGTAGAGCGCTCCGCGCGCATAAACTCGCGGCTTCGTGTCATGGGAGCTGGAGCCGCCATTTTGAATTATTTTTGTATGAAAAAAATATGAACTACTCTTCATTTGTATTCAAATAAAAGCCGCAAAAAGTTTTTTTCAAATGTGTTTACTTTATATTTAAAAAAAAATTCCTAAAATTTATAAATTTTTTGGGCCTCTGAACGGTAACCTCCCCTTAAATTACTTGCAAAAAAAAGAAGAGTTTCAGAAAGCATTCGCTAGCCTAGGAGATACGTCGATTGATATGGGCGATACTTTTGCGTAAATAGAGTCATTCGTTTGTAGCATGTACGGGTGTGAGTCAAATAAAAAAATCGATAATGTTAGATTTCAAATGTTCCTCCAAAATTATAAAATTAAAAATTCTGACGAAGCTTTTTTAAAAAAAAATTTAAAAAACTTTGACGCTTCCTGCTTGCCACCTTGCTACACCGAGCTTCTACAGCAAATGAGAAGAGCACACTATATTGCATACTTGTGGAATAATGCAACATTATCGGATCCAATCGAATTCGAGCCCGATACTTCAGGATGGACATACACTGAAAATAAATATGACTTTCTATGGTTTGAAGGCCTACAGTTGCCACCATCTCTCTCTCTTCTCTCTCTCTCAAGCTCATCTCTCTCTCTCGTCTCTATCTCTCTCTCTATTCTCTCGCTCTCTCTCTCGCTCTCTCTCTCTCACTCGCTCGTCTCTCTCCTATCTCTTCTCGCGATCGCTACTCTAGATCTCGTCTCTCTCGCTCTCTATCTCTTCTCTCTCTCTCTCTCTCTCTTCTCTTCTCTCTTCGCCTTGCTTGTATTTTTTTTTTTTGCTGATTTGTTATTTCCGCCATTGCCCCGGTTGCTCGTCCATCTCAGCGCCCAGAGTTTGTTTTCTCCGGCATAACGCCTGGCATGATTGTTAAGCTCATTTCTGTTGGACCACTCACTCTTATGCGTCTGGTTCTGATGGAATTCCGCTTTATATTTTGCGCATTGCTTGGCCTACGATTTCAACGTATCTCACCGCTCTATTTAACCGCTCATTAGAAACATCTGTATTTCCGTCTCAGTGGAAGCGAGCGCTTATTCGCCCTCTCTCGAAGATTCGTATTCCACTATCCCCGTCTGACACGAGACCGATAGCCAATCTGCCGGAACTCTCTAAGATACTTGAGAGGATTGTCGCCTCACAATTACTGACTACTTAACTGAACACGGTATCTTAAATCCTAGACAGTCTGCATATCGACCAGGGTCACACACTCAGTCTGCACTTCTACGTGTCTGCGACTGATATTACTGAGGGGATTGATAATAGACTTATCACAATCATGATCCTCTTCGATTTAGTAAGGCATTTGACACGGTTCCACATCTGCGCTTGCTCATCAAGCTTAAGGAGATTGGTTTCTCGGACGCCGTCCTTACTTGGATATTTTCTTACTTAACTGGTCGTTCTCAGGCCGTAGTCGATGATGCTGGTCACTTCTCTGATTGGCTATCTACGTCCTCCGGTGTCCCTCAGGGCTCCGTGCTTGGCCCACTTTTATTCTCTCTATTTGTTAACGATATTGGTCGCGTCTTGTTGTATGCACATCACATGATGTTTGCTGACGATATTCAAATTTATCTCTCGTGCTTACCGGCCGACATTCGTCATGGTTTAGAGTTAATTTCTAGGGATGCGAATGCTATTTTTGATTATGCAGAGTCTAATGGCCTAAAACTTAATCCTGCCAAATCCAAGGTGCTTATTTATGGCAGTCAAGCTTATGTTAAGGATATCGATTGTAGTCTTTTACCGCCTATTATTGTAAACCAAGTCCCTCTTCCTTTTGTGAGTGAAGTGAGGAACTTGGGCGTTGTATTTACGTCTACTCTTTCTTGGAGGAAACATGTTTTGAATGTCTCGCAAAGGGTCCATTATGCACTGCATAAGCTAAAGTTCAACAGAAATTCACTTTCCACCGAATTGAGAACTAAATTAGTGATGACCTTGATTATGCCTCATATAGATTATTGTTGTCTTGTATACCACGGCTTAAGTAGTGAGTTGAACACCAAACTGCAGAGACTAATAAACTGCTGTATTAGATTTATTTTCGACCTAAGGCGAGATGAGCATATTACGCCATATAGACGTCGATTGAGATGGCTTTCGGTGGAAAATAGAAGGTTATATTTTCTCGGTTGTCAGATGTATCGCATCCTTTTTCTACATTCTCCATCATACCTGAGCGAGCTCTTTACCCTTCTTGACCCATCTCTGAGAAGATCTGATCGCCTTGTTACCTCATCACAATCTTTTCATATTCCGTCTTGCAGAACTACTATGTACATGCACTCCTTTCGCCTTTCGTCAATACGTTTTGGCATACTCTTCCTAGCAACATAACATCAGCAGACACTTTTTCATCCTTTAAAGACCTTCTCCGCTTGTTTTTACTTGCATCAGAATCTATTTGATACTCTTAGCCATCTTGTGTTAATCACTTTGTGCAATATTACCGTCGTCTGGTCGGACTTCTAGTCTGCTGCGTTATATATATATATTGACTAAGTTAAGTTATCTGCCCATACCATGGGCTTTTTGCTTTAGTTTAGGTTAAGTTGCGGATTATTGTTCTTGCTTTTGCAATGTTACCGTCGTCTAGTCAGACTTCTAGTCTGCTACGTCATATATATATTGTTTCTTGCGTTAGTTTAGGTTAAGTCGCGGATCATGGTTCTTGCTTTTCTTATAGTTTATATTTTAGTTTTAAGTTTTACATTAGTATGCAACATATTTGCAACTTCTTTTCTTTCTACTACTCGGCTACTATTATGTTACATTCTAAGTCTTTTGTTAATTGTATCTTTGCCCTTTAGCCTCGGCTTGGGCATAATAAACTCAATCAATCAATCAATCAATCTCTCTCTCTCTCTCTCTCTCTCTCTCTCTCTCTCTCTCTCTCTCTCTCTCTCTCTCTCTTTCTCTCTCTCTCTCTTTAGACGGCTTTAGGTGGCTTTAAACGGCTATTTTTTAATCCGTAATGATCGATCGGGTAGACGAGGCGGAGGAGTCGCCTGCTATGTTCACGATTCGTTGAAGGTCGGAGTTATAGCTGCTTCTTCGGGTGTTGACATTAACTCTCCAGAATATCTCATTATCGAAGTCCGTATACCTAATGATGAGACTGTTTTATTTGCATCTGTCTACAGAAGACCTAAGGGTCACCTCTTTCACGAATTCGTCGAAACGCTCACGAGTGTTTCGCATTTGTATAAAAACATAATCATTGGCGGAGACTTTAACTGCGACCTTCTTTCGAATAATTTTGAGGCTAATTATCTGCGGGAACTTATGTCGGGCATATCAATGCATATTGTGCACTCGGATGCTACGCATCATACGTCCACTTCTGACTCATGGTTGGATGTTTTTGCGGTGGACGACCGAGAAAAGATCCTGACGTTTGCTAAATCCGAGTGCCCGTTTGTAGCGGGTCACGATCTCATCAAATTATCGCTGTCATTTGGTATGAACTCAGCGATTGAACGTAACATCTTAAGGCGTAGTTATAGAGCCATTGATGGTGATGAGTTTCGTGAACACCTTTAGTCTGTTGTTGAGAGTACCGATTTCCTGGCGTCCATCCGGGCAATCACTGAGGGTGGTCGTGTCGGACTGTGCGCCTGGACTGGCGTTGCCGGAGTTGACGGGCTTTGTGCGGTGCTGTCCGATACCTTACTTGGAACACTCGATGTATTTGCTCCTGAGCGTGTATTTGTTGTCAGGAAGCCCCCTGCGCGGTGGCTCACGGCCGAACTGAAAACAAGGCTTCGTACTCGTGATCAGCTGTACAAGCAGGCAAAGCGCTCTAATAGTTTGCTTGGTTACGCTACCTATAGACTTTTTCGTAATCGGCTTAACATTGATATAAAACGTGCCAAAAGCGATTTTCAATTCAATTCTCTTAAAAACATCACTGATCCTGGTAAACTATGGAGAGAACTGGCTCGTTTGGGGCTTGTTAAATCATCCTTAGTTTCTCCATTACGTTTTTTTACACCTGATCAATTAAATTCATTTTACGTTTCAGTTTCTAACGCTCAGTCGCCTTGCTTGTATGCTGACTTCATCACCTCTCTCTCTCTCTCTCTCTCTCTCTCTCTCTCTCTCTCTCTCTCTCTCTCAGTAAAAGATATCATTTTGGATAATGAGGATTCGGAAGGTAATTTTCAATTCGCGACTCTTGATTGTATACATGATTTATTTAATTTATTTAACTATTTATTATTTTCAGTTGATGACGAGAAGTCCGAATATGATAGCGATGAAGACCTTGAATTTGAAGAGAGTGTGCATGATTCGGAATATGAAAGCGATTAATTTTTTCAAAATGTACTTTCTTACAAATAAAATTTATTTTTTTAAATTTCTTATAAAAATGTATATCTACTCAATTGACTTCTGACATTTTAATAATATATTCCTGTAGTCGTTTATGAATATTCAGATAAATTGTCAGAAGTGCTATGTAATATGTGCGGTGTGAAAATCAAGAGAAAAGCGATCGGTCCACTGGGCGCTGCGCCGCGCGCCGAAAGACGCTCTCGCACTTTGCACCCGATTTTCTCATGATCGCTTCCACTTTGCCTTCTGACATTTTGCACTTAGTTTATTCTATACGTAAACAATACAAATGCAAATTGTCAGAAGTTCTTCTTAATATGTAAATTTTCCGAGATTTTTCGCAACTTTGGCAGCTTCTGACAACCCTTTAGCTTCTACTTACTCTTCTGACAATTTTTTCCCTGCTTTTTCTTATACTCCTCGATACCTATGCAACTTTTCAGCCGTACCAATCGACAGTTTTTTTTGTCGGAAAATTTACACACTTGATCGCCCGCCCACGCACTTAGCTTCCAGCGCGCCTTCTGACGGTCGGGCTTTCGCTTTGCCGGCAGCAATCGAACCTTTTCCAGGTAAGATATTTCGTGGACCGAGGCATGTTGCTTTCTCTGTGGCCAGCTCTTAGACTATATACTTAAGCGCCAAAAAGTACTGACGGTACTGAAAATCCACTATACGTAATGTAAATTTGTAAATTATAGATTTTCAATACTATTATACCTACTATTAATACATTTCTATTATTGGAACGCGCACGCTTTATATATTACGTTTAGAAAAATTAGCGTAATGATTTTATTTATATATAATTTGAAATACTTTGATGCAATGATCGAGGAACGAAAATTAGGTCATCTACGTGAACTTTTATAACACAATTATTTTTACCGACACACAATAACCCTAACTTAAAAATACTAGAATATTTTAGTAAAATTTGGCACAGTCAAGTTTTATCGTAATAATTAATGAGAATCTCTCTCGACTTCTTAATTTATGCAATAATAACTGTTAATTGCATCGCTGAAATGTATTATATGCTAGCAAAATGATGAACGAATAGATTCGATAAATGATATATTAATATTACGATCAACTTCTTTCATTATATGTAGAATACATATTACATTCTCGCTCTTTATCCCTGACAGGCCCAATATTACATTTAGACGTTTTATTAATTGTTTAGGAATAAGTTTCTTCTACCCGGTTATATATATATAGAGTTCCAGTTTCATAGCTCACACTTTGCCCTATCCTTTACTTTCAAATTATTTTCTTCCAAAGCGATAATATAAAGTTTTACTTCGAATTAAGCGCATATAAACTTGATTAACAAAAGATACAAAATTAACCGAAAAGATTTGTTTTATATTTATTTAAAAAAAAATCTAAATTTTGAGATAATGATTTTATTAAACTTAACTCAAATTTGTGTAGCCAAATTATAATTTTTGTAAAGCATTGTCTTCCATCTGTCGATTGGACTGTATATATATTTCCATTAAATCGAATATCTCTTTAATTTATATAATTTGCTCAACATCGCATATGTCTCTGAATTAGAAATAAATATAAATACACTGGTAGAAAAATAAACAAATAAAGTATAAGTTTATTTATCTTTTATCCTATGTATACATATATATTAAAGAATAATTATGAATTTGTTTCTGTTTTTATTTAAACGCATTTTATTGTACCCAAATGAATGACAATATAAATGAAAACGTATAATTGCGACAAATATTGAAGAACAAAAATGATCAATAGAATTTAAACTTATGAAAAATTTACTCTTTCTTAGGATGCATTGAAATAGGTATAGTTGCTAAAGATTGTGACACTATAATATATTCACCTGATGATCTATAGAACAACTGAAAATTTTAATAAAATGTATGTAATACTAATAAAATTAAATAAAACATTTAGAGATAACATAAATGTGTAAAGATTCATATTTTGTATTTTCTTTTGTTTTAGATCAACCTGTGAACCTGAGAAAATTATAACTAAAATATATTAAGTATAATTAATAAAACAGTTTCATTCGTCACATCTCTAAATCTAAATAACGATTTATTTTAAATAAATGTGAGTCTTATTCGGCCTAACTGGCAGTAATTTATTATTACAAGAACAACCTTACTTTGGGTCCTTATCAAGTTATTGACAATGCTGAAACAATATGATTACAATATGATTAACTCAATATGCTACCCTTATACAGTGGTAAAGTACAAAAAACTTACATAAATCATTGCGCGTTAAATTACAATATTACTGTCATAATTAGAATTGCGTGAACCGACGAACAGTTAGAAAGAGTACTTATTGAGGAGACATACGCGTTTCTTTTAACAAACAGGACAACTGATACATGCTTCATAAACAATCATAAAGCAAAATAAATAACAAAGAGAGTGAAGTTTAGAGAGAAGATATTATACGGTCATAGACTATTGGTAAATTTTCCGTGTCTTTCTGAGAATTGATAAACTTTTTATGTTTTTTAATGGACATCATTTCAGAAATTTCGCGTTTTTTAAGGTTGTGTTCCCTATGTAAAATTTTAACATCTTGCCAATTAAAGTTATGACTGAAATCAGTTCTATGTTTGCTGACGACCGAATGTTTAGTGGGGAGCTTATTAATATCCGCGGAATGTTCTTTAATGCGGGTCTCCAAATGTCTTTTTGTTTGACCGATATAGCAGGCATTGCAATCAGTGCAATCAAGTTTGTAAACAACTTCCGTGCATTTCTTATTGTCTAATATGTCTTTCCCTTTTTTGATTAAACATCCAATTTTTTAGGTACCGTGTATAAAGTCGTTAAGCCGTAATTGCTAAAAATGCGTCGTAAGTCCTCACTAAAAGTTTTTACGTACGGTATGGATACATAATGTTTTAAGTCTAAGGCATTGTTATCCTCGTCATCGATACTGACCCCATCATAAGAAATCAATCGTTTTTTAATTACACCGAGTCTCATTTGTATGTGTTTGTTCACAAGAGCATCAGGAAAACAGTTATTCGACAAAACGGATTCCACAAAGTTGATATTTTCTTCGTGAAAACGTTCGTCGGACAAAAGAATAGCATGATCGACCAAGTTTATGATGGTGTTGATCTTATATTTCAACGGATGACTAGAGAAGTAGTTGATGTAACGGCCCGAGAACGTTATTTTTAACTTGTATTAATAATTTTGCATATAAGTTCTCACATATACGGGGTGTTTCTTAAAAAACGCCCACTAATTACATATAGCGCTATTCTTTGTCAAAAATTGAGTCTAAAAGTCGTGAACCATCTTTGTTGTATAATGCTTAATATAGCAGTATAAATTATTAAATAAAGTCAATCCAATCAGTACCGTCCTTTAGCCGGACGTACGTTCAATGACGTACGCCCGGTTAAAGGATGGTGCTATTGAATTGACTACTCTGCAATAATTACAGCTGTAAAACATTATAGAACAAATTACATGGTTCAGGACTTTTTGACTCAATTTTTTACAAAGAATGACGCTATGTAATTAATGGGCGCTGTTTAAACAAACGTTCTGTATAAAAATTAAAAGCTAGAATATATTTGTAGAAAAGAAAAAAAAACATGTTTACTAATCAAATAAAATAAATATCTATCATGTTTTATAAATTTATATTTAAGACTGCAATATTCTATTATGTGATATAATTAATTAACAAAAATTTCTTATCTGTCATAAGTGGTGACGAAAAGATTTGATGACTACTGACTTCATGTATTTTACTTTTCTCAATCAATTCCACTATCTTATTTAAATCTTCTTGTGGTAGATCTATAGAAATTCTTTAGTATCCCTAATCTCTTTTATGCAAAATTTAATAAAAGTGACCGAATGTGTTCCTAAAAATTTTGCATGAAACTTCAACGCAAGCTGTATAAGTTTCGGAGCATTTTCAATCATAATAAGGTGTAGCAAATAATGTTCACACGTTAATTTCAAAGTTGGTACATCGTACATATCAGCTGCTATCAATAAATTTTTAAGCTCCTTATAATAACATTGTTTTATTGAGCCAGTTAAAATATATACTAAAATCTGTTCAAAAGTTTCTAACTCATCATCCGGTACTTCGTTTGTCATATCTATTTCCTTTCCCTTATTTATAAGACAGATATGCTTAAAATAACTACTGTTGGTAGCACACAACAACTTTGTTGATACAACATACTGTTTTTCTCCTACTTTAAATTTGACCGATTCCTGATCTTTAGGCGGAAACTCAAAGGTTGAGTTTTCAAAATATGCCAAATCTTTTGAAATTTCGGTTGAAAATGGTAGTAAATTCATATGTATAGTTTTATTTATCAGATTACGAAAAATTTCAAATTTGCAATGTATTATAAGCGCATCTCCAAGACCGTACGTAAGGTTCTCTGTCGAGAATTCAACTAACAATGTAGTATTCGATATACGACCTGAAATGGATCTTGTTGATAAATAACGTTCGCACGATCATACAGTAGTGGTACATGAACCATTAAATGCCTTTATCTGATTATCTTGACGTGAATCCTTCATTAGTATCTCGCATTGACCTATTTCTGGAAACGACGGAAACGTTATCGTATTCTTGATCTCACAAAAATGCCTAAATTGATCAATTATTCATGTATGTTCAAGTGTGGCTGATTCTAAAAGTGTTTGAGTATAGCTCTTGGTATACGAAGGTAAAAATGGTGAAGATACTGTCTGTTCCTTTTCCAGGGTATTCTCACAATCAGTGGAGATATTTTCAACTTCTTTGTCAGAAACCTGGAAAGAATTAACTTACTTATAAATAATGAAAAGCACCAACATCGAAATGTCCCAAAAATTTTAATGCCTTTTAATAAAAAAGATTGAATTTCAAACAAATATCCTAACATGTAATAACATATGTTTACATGTATATAGATAAGAGCCATTTAAAATCCGATTTCACTAAGAGTATGTATAGAGACACTCTATGTTTAATATATCCTTCTTTTTTTATAAAAATAACATTTTAAGTAAATTACAATAGAAAAAAAGTTCAGTAAATATTGTAAGAGAAAACTTAGTATACTGCTATTTTTGTTGATCACAGTCCATTTCACATAATATGTTTTGTCACAATTTTGCTCGTCATACTTCAAAAATTATTATATAATAATTAAGATACTTTCTTGTCTTAAACGATCTATAATTCCCGTTAAATTTAAGGAAAACCTTTTATTTATAATTTTATACCCTATATGCATTTTGATGTATATAATTTTC
The DNA here is from genome assembly GCA_035220615.1 of Leptothorax acervorum. Classification (NCBI taxonomy): domain Eukaryota; kingdom Metazoa; phylum Arthropoda; class Insecta; order Hymenoptera; family Formicidae; genus Leptothorax; species Leptothorax acervorum. Next base: position 35,677 of record JASTWQ010000715.1, on the reverse strand, counting down.
GAAACGTTTTTTATATTACAAATATAAACAGAGTTCTATCTTGAACTCTGATAAAAGTAATGGATTCATTTGAAGTCACACACACAATTTTTGCATTAATAATTTTTAATTGTATTCAAATTACACATGTTAGTAAAAAACAGATATATAGATACGTATATAATATTTATAAATTTTTTTTGTTTTGTAGAAATGCATGGAATTGTAGCTTTAGGAAATTCCACGAATGTATTGATCGATTAATTTTTATTATACAAAATCTTATGTGTGCACTTTCTAACGCCGCGCCCTAGTAAAACACGCCCTAAATATAATACGAAGTTGAGAAAAGAACCGTTAAGAACTTACCTGCTTCTCTTCCATTATAGTATATTTGTTTTTCCGCTGAATCTCGACCGACCTTGATTGTAAGTTCTTTTAGATATGCTTTGATTACATTCGATCGAGCACTGTCCAAATGATGATATTATTAGATCAATGCGTGTACAGATGCGGCAACTGATTTCTTTTACTAATTCTTTTTAGCAAATCAAGTTCCAGGCTACTGCTGAATGTAAAATATATAACGTCAATACGTGATGCGAGAAATACACGAATGAACAAATGAACACGGCCACTTGTCACCTATGCCCAACCAGAGATGCTAGATCAGCCAGATTCTAGGTTCGACTCACCCCACTCACCCGAAAGATAGATAGATGAAGCACGCATCCTAGAAAGAGTCACATACATATCATACGTGTGTCACATGTATATACATATTTACATACGTGACCAGTACGTGACTCTTGCTCTTTCTTTAAAGTGTGTGCCCTCTCCAACAATCTCACGGGTGGGCCGCGGGAGCCACTGTTCAAATTCAAATCTGACATCTCCGAGCCACTGATCAGCATCGATGCTTTCTTTTGTCACGCATAGCATTCATAGAGACCTTATATGCTGGGCGTATTTCGAAATGTACTGACACTACTGTTACGTCCGGGGTTTTTCGAGAGGCGCGATTACGCGAACTGTGAACCGGCGGACGTAATTTATACGGAAAAATCGAATTATGCTGCGCTTTCGATGAGATTGATATATTTATATGTATATCGATTTTATAGTCACGGGCCGAGCGGAAACTTGTGACGTTCAGAGGAGATAGGCTTTATAAGTTTTACGCGGATAACTATCGATTTTTTTTTTGTATAAAAGAATGACGTTTAGGGAAAGACGATTTTGACAGGGAAGCCCTTTTCTTTTGCAGGCAAAAAATAGGCAGGATGCTTATAGAGGAAATCTCGTGACAGGCGACGCTGGAACCTCGGCCGAGAATCGCCACTCTGCAGGGCGCTTAACGGAGAGGGGTTTAAAGTCGGAGGGACCCGTACCTCGCCCTCTGTGAGGGGCGCGCTGCTCGGGGGGTTAGGGGGAGATTTTTCGGAGGAACGATCGCGAACACGTATTTTGGCGGACGGGGAGACACTTACAGGAGTCACAGGCACTTACACACGAAACGTAGAGCGGCAGAAATAAATCGGTTGCACTCACCGTATTTTAGCACAAGATTCACAATACTGTTTATTCAGTCGGTTATGTCGGTTCGGACAAATGCAATTTCACAAACTTTTGCTGATTTCGAGTAGCGCAGTCGAAATTGTCGATCAACAATCAAAAGCGACGTGTCGCATACAGCGGAACGGAATATACGCTAAGACAATTAATAATGAAAGTGACACACACGAAAAGAAAAGAAAAGAAAATTGTGAGATACAGACAGAAAATCGTTGCGATATTCGGTCCGGGAATTCTGACTGCAATCAGTGGTCTAAATTGAGTATCGCACGCACAAGAGAAAAATCCTTGAGGAGGATTTTTCGAATGTGTATATATATGTATATAAATAAAAAAAAATTACAAAGATGAGAAGCAATCCGATCGCAGAAACTCAGTTCCCGGCACGGCCGGAAGCCACCCCGATGATCGCCCTTCAAGGGCGCTCCACCGGTCTGACCCACCGAAAATGCACGGAGGACTCGGGTCTCGCACGACACGGGCTTCGGAGGCTATGTCTTACACTCTGTCACTATACGGAGACTAAGTCTCGAGCACTCAAATTTCGGCTAAGTTCTAACACCGTGAATCTACTCGCGATTTGATACCACTGTTAGCGCTGCCAAATTCCGAAATCGAATACGCGCGGCCCTCGGCGCGGGCCCTTTATATACTCTCAGCTCGATGGCCCCAAGCGGGAGGGGAATAATGATCGTAAATCATCGAGCTGTCAGCTAATTTGTTAATTAACAAAGGTATTGAATTGAAACTTACTCGCTAAGTTACGATTTTAATTTATATTCATATTTTAATATTCGCAATTTAATTAAACGTCTCCTTCTATCTCAATTAACAATCTAGTTTTTATAAACGCGGATTCGCGCGCTGTACGACGATCGTATTCTAGAAATTATCGATCGCATTCCTTAAGTTGTTATTCACATTCCTAAGTGCGCAAACATCTCGGTACCCGAATAACAAGCTCGCGAGGAATTATCCTTAGCGTTAGACAAATTAAATTATATCCTCCGGTTAATTTCAATCAATTTATTATTGTTTTAAATGATGCGCTTTGCAGATCGCTTGGGCCGGCGGCCGTCAAGCTCGCGGTCGCACAGTTTCTCGGCGAGCGGCCGCGAGTTTGTCGCAGGATTAATTAATATGTTTACTATTTAATCATAAATACATTCAAATCATGGGTTACACTTTCGGTAATTAATCGGTTTATAAACGGTGTTAGCATCCTATTAATTTACAATTATTACATGACCGATTATTTTAACGGTACATTTTACAAGAATGAGTTACGCGGTTTTGTGGGCGATCGGTGAGCCGAAAGGCGGCTCAACGCCGAATAAAGCGAGATTAAACATTTTTACAGTAGGCCTTTAATTGATTTGCGATACATATAAATTTTGTTAGTATATAAGGGGAAAATCGTCGGCGACGCGATCGAAGCATTAAGATTGCTTATAGAAGGGAAAGCGCGTCGGGGAAAATCGATAGCGAAGACTCTCGCGACTTCTGAGAATCGCGCCGGTTTCTCAATTTCCGAGCGGGCAGAGCGATCGTGCAAGCCGGTGCGAACCGCGCCGGACGTAACACTACTGACAGTACTGACAATATTGAAAATCTATAGCATATATACGTAACGTAAATTATGGATTTTCAATACTACATTTAAGAATGCACTCTTTATATATATACATACGTACAACAAAAAAATTATCGAGAAAATATTTATTAATTTCGACAAAAATATTACATTTTGAGTGATTTACTTTACGCGACTTAAGATTATACTTACAATTAGAAGCAACGATCGAGGAAGTAAAAGCAAAAATCAATGAAATAGTTTGAACAATGGCTGCATTCAGCGGAACACAACTGTTGAGTTCGTCTTACCAACACTCTACGTTGATTTGTTGGTTCTAAAAGTAGGAACCAATCACGTTTGATTGCTACTGAGCAGCTCTGTCCGCTGAATGCAGCCAATGATTCCACTGTAGTTTCATATAACAATTAACATAATTTGATATAATATCTATCGGAATTCGATTTACATAAATATATAACTTCTTATTGTGAAGCTCTGTCGTGTAAATTATGAAGATATTAGGACATTACGCGAATCGATATTATAAACTTTTAGTAAGCAAATAAAATCTTAAGACGCTTTTCAACCAATCAGATTTTTGTAAAATGCTTATTCGAATTTTGTACTGATTTGGCTCTGGAAACTGTGTAGAAATCTCTAATCCACTGCTTTATAAATAAGGCTCATAAGAGCGATCAAAATATATTTGTCCAAGTATATATTTAAATATACTCGACTGAAAAACCCATCATGTTCAACAATAAATCTTGCCGTACAACGATGATAAAAATGCAACCTGTTCTTTTCTTTTTAGTTTTAGTAGGGATATCTGCGTAGGGTTAATTCCCGCGGCTCGAGAGGAAGGAAGATGAAGATGTGCAGGGGAAACGTACTGATATTGATGTAAAGATTCAACGTGACGAGTCACTTTATTAAACAGCCGAAATATACAAAAAGGAAAAAGAACAAAAATTTACACGAGGTTTATAGAGGTAGACCGAATGGCGAAATTGTCCCGGATCGAATTCGTTTAAGAGTTACATTTTCGTTTACTCTGTAATTTAGACTGCTCGCGACTGTAAGTATAAGGTAATGAATAACGATGACTGACCGCGATGATTGACCGACATTACAAAGTTCCGGGATTTTTTATAATTTCATACTCGCAATGAACAAAGAATATGCCAGAAACTTGTAGCCCTTGGCAACTGCGAGCGAAAAGATAGATCTATTAGCTTCTGAGAATAATTATGACTATAACCGCGAACACAGAGAGATAGCAGCTTACGTTTAGCCCCGTCCCGATTATGTTTTAAATCAATACGCGTTTAAGTCATCCGAAGAAGTTCCGAGAACAGCTCTAGTTTCGTTACGATAAGCGTTGAGAAGAAAATCAATAAAATATCGCAATGCCGCTGCTTTGAATCTATCGCAATTTTTAAGCTATTGTGTATAATCTCGAACAATATTTTTAATTATTTTTATTCGAGATATCTGAAAATAATCAACTCATTTACCAATGCTAAAAATGATCAACATATCTTCTTCCAGCGAAATAATTGCAGTCGCCGAAATAAGGAGCTGAATAAGCAGAACAAAGAAATCTACATACATAATAAAAACTTTTATACTACAAGTATTTTTATTTTATTAAAGTTTTACGCAGTCAAGTTTTACCATAATAATTAATGAGAATTTAGCGTGGTAACTAATGAGCTTTCACATTTATACAACAATAACGGTAAATTGCATCGCCAAATCTACTAACAATACAATAATTAACGAACAAATAAATTCGATAAATGATATATCACGAATGTTCTTCATTATGTAGGACAATTTTTGTGAAGCATGAATTTTTTTTCATTGTCAGATGATTGGGCCATATATTTCTATTAAATCGAACATCTCTGTACATAATTCGCTCAACATCATATAGGTAGGTATATGTCTCTAATGCCCGTTTCTACCAACGTCGGTTAACTTTAACCTTAAGTTAACTCACTCTTTGTCTCTTTCTAACTGTCCCCCTTATGTCTATTTCTACCAATGTAGATTAACTTTAATGTCGATTTAACTTACTTTTCATCATTTTTCAGTTCTAAGAATTAGAAAAAGATAAAAGGTAAGTTAAACCAAGACTAAAGTTAATCTACATTGGTAGAAATGGACATAAGGGGGACAGTTAGAAAGAGACAAAAAGTGAGTTAACCTAAGGTTAAAGTTAACCGACGTTGGTAGAAACGGGCATAAATTAGATATAAAGATAAATAAATTGTTGGATAAATAAACATATTTCGTTGTATTTGATTCTGTTTCAATTAAATCGCATTTTATTGAACGCGAAATATCAAAAACGTATGATTACGATAAATAGAAAACAAAAATTAATCTTAAATTCATAAAAATATCTCGCTATTTCATTGAATAAAGCAATTGCTAAAGGTTCTGACACTACCTAAGATTCTATTTGTATACACAGGATGATCTAAAAAACGATTAAAAATTCTCAATCAGATATAATAATGATAAAAGGTGAAAGTAAATAAAACGTTTATAATTTAATAAATTCAATCGCATTTAATTGACAAATGAATTAACGCCAATATCGAAAACGCAAATAAACACTGAAAAACAAAAATCAAGTTTAAATTTATGAAAAATAACTATCTCACTGAAAAAGGCAGTTGCTATAAAGAATCTGCCACTACAATGTGTACACAGAACAATCTACAGAACAATAGTTTTAATAAGACATAGTACTGATAAATACATGAATATATAGTTAACATAGGTTTGTAAGGATTATTTTTTATTTCCTTTTGTTTTAGATCAACCTGTAGACTTGAAAAACTTATAACTAAATTAATTATAATTAATAATAGTTTTACTCGTACATCTAAACTCAAATCACGAATTACTTTTATTTGCATTAATACTTATTTGCATATAAATTCTTACTTGTACAGGGTATTTCTTAAAGATCGCCCATTAATTACACAGCACTATTCTTTGTCAAAAATTGAGTCTCCTTAACCATTTTTGTTTTATAATACTTAATACAGCAGTAATTATTGAGTAGTCAATATAGCACCGGGCGTCAATGAGTGTACGCCTGTCTAAAGAAATTAGGCACTGATTTGATTGACGTTACTCAACAACTACTGCATAATTTTTCGTAATCTAATAAATAAAACTATACGTATGAATTTACTACCATCTTCAACCAAAGTTTCAAAAGATGTGACATGTTCTGAAGATTCGATTTTTGATGAGTTTCAGTCTGGAGATGAGGAATTAATTAAATTTATAGTAGGAGAAAAACAATATGCTGTATCAAAAAAATCGTTGTGCGCCACCAACAGTATTTACTTTAAAGATATCTGTCTTACACATGAGGGAAACGAAAAAGATATGACAAATGAATTAGTAACATACGATGAGGTAGAATCTTTTAAACAGATTTTATTATATATTACAAGTGGCTCAATAAACCACTGTGAGTATAACAGACTTAAAATTTATTGACAACCGCTGATAAGTATGATGTACCAACTTTAAAATTAACGTGTGAACATTATTTGCTACACCATATTACGATTAACAATGCTGTGGAACTTATAAAACTTGCGTTTTCGTCTAATGCAAAATTTTTAGAAACACATTCGGCGACTTTTATTAAATTTCACATAGAAGAAATAAGGAATACTAAAGAATTTCGAGATCTACCACAAGGAGATTTAAATAAGATAATGGAATTGATTGAGAAAAGTAAAATACATGAAGTCAGCATATATAAATTTTTGTCACCATTTGTGAAACATAAGAAATTTACATTGGTTAATATGTAATTCATATAATATTGCAGTCTTAAACATAAATTCATAAAATATGATAAAGATATTTTTCTTATTTAATTAATAAACATGTTTTTTTTCTTTTTTACAAATATATTCTACAGCTTTTATACTTATGCGGAGTGTTTCTTAAAGAGCGCCCATTAATTACACAGCGCTATTGAGTCTAAAAGTCCTGAACCATCTTTATTCTATAATACTTAATACTTCTAACTAAACTTAGAAGTTTAACTGCGTTGTGTTCAGACGGCCAAGTCGGCCATGTAATTAAACCTAAATACACCATTTTGGGATTCAACCAGTGTCTTTGCCTGTTACCGTGTCCCCGTCGTTCCTACCCTGCACGCCAATATCCTGACACAAGGGCGTCTAACCTCGCGAAATAACCGAGAGCCTCACAGCTGTGAGGAAGATGGTTCAGGACTTTTAGACTCAATAGCGCTGTGTAATTAATGGGCGCTCTTTAAGAAACACTCCGCATAAGTATAAAAGCTGTAGAATATATTTGTAAAAAAGAAAAAAAACATGTTTATTAATTAAATAAGAAAAATATCTTTATCATATTTTATGAATTTATGTTTAAGACTGCAATATTATATGAATTACATATTAACCAATGTAAATTTCTTATGTTTCACAAATGGTGACAAAAATTTATATATGCTGACTTCATGTATTTTACTTTTCTCAATCAATTCCATTATCTTATTTAAATCTCCTTGTGGTAGATCTCGAAATTCTTTAGTATTCCTTATTTCTTCTATGTGAAATTTAATAAAAGTCGCCGAATGTGTTTCTAAAAATTTTGCATTAGACGAAAACGCAAGTTTTATAAGTTCCACAGCATTGTTAATCGTAATATGGTGTAGCAAATAATGTTCACACGTTAATTTTAAAGTTGGTACATCATACTTATCAGCGGTTGTCAATAAATTTTAAGTCTGTTATACTCACAGTGGTTTATTGAGCCACTTGTAATATATAATAAAATCTGTTTAAAAGATTCTACCTCATCGTATGTTACTAATTCATTTGTCATATCTTTTTCGTTTCCCTCATGTGTAAGACAGATATCTTTAAAGTAAATACTGTTGGTGGCGCACAACGATTTTTTTGATACAGCATATTGTTTTTCTCCTACTATAAATTTAATTAATTCCTCATCTCCAGACTGAAACTCATCAAAAATCGAATCTTCAGAACATGTCACATCTTTTGAAACTTTGGTTGAAGATGGTAGTAAATTCATACGTATAGTTTTATTTATTAGATTACGAAAAATTTCAAACTTGCAATGTATTGTAATCGTATTTCCAAAATAACATAAAGATGTCTCTGAGACTTCAATTAACAATGTCATATTCGATATACGACCTAATATGGATCTTGAATATGATTCATAATTTCCGAATGGCATTACAGTATAGTGTAACATGAACAAGCAAATGAATTATTAGTAAGAATATAAAGTTTTAGTGTATTTAACGACGAATTATTTTGACGTGAAACATTCATTAGAATCTCGCATTGACCTATTTCTGGAAACGTTATCGTATTTTTGATCTCACTAAAACGCGTAAATTGATGAATTTTCCATGTATGGTCATGTGTAGTCGATTCAATATGTGTTTCAGAATAGCTCTTGGTAGACGATAAAAATGGTGAAAATACTGTCCGTTCCTTTTTCAGAGTATTCTCACAATCAGTCGAGACATTCTCAATTTCTCTGTCAGAAATCTGGAAATAATTAACTTACTTATAAATGACGAAAAGGACCAATGTAGAATGGGATTTCACTTTTAGCGATTTTAATTTCCCTTTCTGATATTTTATTATGTTTTAAAGGATACAAAACTTTCGCCTTACATCTTCTTACAAAAACTACAACTGACTTTTACACGACTGCGAGACCGCGACGTTCGTCCGCCATGACGATCTCTCACACAATATCTTTTTCGGAAGCGCCCCACTCTTACGCGCGCGCCACCGTTCGCCCGGAAGCGCTCGACTCTCATCAAGAGACGCCATTCTGTAGCGCCACTATTTGCGCGCCAAACTTAAATCTATTCGTAGGCGTGTACATCCCGCCCCCCTTGGAAGGCTGGGCCTTACAATATCTAATCTATCGCATAACATCGTAGCTTGAATAAAATAAGTAACCTAAACATCTCGCATTAAACTAGAAGTATTAATTATATAAAATAAACGCAAAGAATTATTACACGCTAATAGGAAGAACACAAATTTTGTTTGCAGCTCTCTTAGTTATACCGCTAGAAGTCCTTACGCTAACGACGCGTACGTGACCATCGTCGCCCGCGTGAGTTTCGATGACTCGCGCCAGTCGCCATTTAAGCGGAGGGGAATCATTTTCCTTTAGTAAAACCAACGCGTTTACCTTAATCGCCTCGGTATCCGTTTTTTGCCATTTATAGCGGTTTTGCAACTGAGCAAGATATTCTTTAGTCCAGCGACGCCAGAAGCTTTGTTGCATATGAGATAACATTTGAAATCGGGTCAATCTATTTGTCGGCACGTCAGTTAGGTCAGGCTCTGGGAACGAGTTAAGTGGTTCGCCGATTATAAAATGCCCCGGAGTGAGAGCTTCGTAATCCTGAGGATTATCTGAGATTGGACATAACGGTCGCGAGTTTAACACTGCTTCGATCTGTGCGAATATAGTGTAAAGTTCTTCAAACGTTAGCATCGTATTACCTATAACCCTTTTTAGATGGGTCTTAGCGGACTTAACTGCGGCTTCCCAGAGTCCGCCTATATGAGGAGAATACGGAGGAATAAAGGTCCACTGTATGGCCTGATCAGCTAAGAATTGCTCGATGTTATCGTTTTTGGCCCTTATCAAGTCGAAGAGTGCCTTGAGTTCGTTGTTCGCCCCGACGAAATTTGATCCGTTATCTGAAAACAGTTTTGCGCATCGGCCGCGCCTGGCAATAAATCGCTTCAACGCGTTCAGAAAGGCGACAGTGGACAGATCGCTAACAATTTCCAAGTGCACCGCTTTCGTCGCGAAACATACAAATATGCATAAATACGCCTTCCCGGTCTTATTTCGAGAGATTTTGATGTTGAACGGTCCAGCATAGTCTAGGCCTGAATGCAAAAAAACTCGCGACGGATTAACCCGTGGTTTGGGCAACTCTCCCATCAGCTGATCTCGACTAATCGGATGCACGCAAAAGCACGCAACGCACTGCTTAAAAACCTTCCTAACAGCTTGCCGCCCGGATATAATCCAATAACATTGACGTAAGTGAGCGAGAAGCCCCTGAGGTCCCACATGCAATTGTCTGAGATGAGCATCGCGAATAATTAATTCGGTAAAATAATGTTTCGCCGGCAATATGATTGGGTGACGCCGGGCGTAGTCAATATCGGCATGGCGAAGTCGGCCGCCAACGCGAATAATTCCCTTTGAATCGATAAATGGATTTAATGAAGCGAGCTTGCTTTTGCTACGAATCTCCCTTTTGGCTTGGAGATCCGATTTTTCCGATGCAAACTCGTCCGCTTGAACCATCCGTATGAGCACAGAAGTGGCTTCTTCTAGTTCTTGCGTAGAAACAGGACCCAATATTCGTTGATGGTTGTGAAGTGTATTCGTCTTGAATCGTAGGCAATAAGCTGTAACTCGAGTAAGACGAGAAAGTGACGAGAACTTGTGGATTAAATCGAAGTCTGAAGGCACGCTCTGCGAGACAACTGCTTGCCTTTTAAGATCGGGAACTTCTGAGTCTGGTAATTCGGTAAATAAGGCGGGCCAGGTTTGACGATCCATTGCCAGCCAGGACGGCCCGTTCCACCACAATTGGCACGTCTTGAGTTTCTCCGGTGTAGTGCCTCGTGAAATAATATCAGCAGGGTTGTCCTTAGATCGAACATAAGCCCATCGCGCTGTAGGTGCAAGACGTTGTATATTTGCCACCCTGTTCGCAACGAAGGTTTGAAGCTCCTCCGGTTGACGCCTGAGCCAAGCCAATACAATGGTGGAGTCGCTCCAGTATTCAATACTGTCGAATTCGATGGAGAGTGCCTGCCGCACAGTTTCTCCTAGGTTTACCAGCAGCAAGGCTCCGCAAAGCTCAAGTCTTGGAAGTGTAATTCGCTTAAGTGGTGCCACTCGGGATTTCGCACACAGAAGATGAACTGATATCTGTCCAGTCTCGTTGAAGCTCCGGAGATAGATGCACGCACCATAAGCAGCCTCAGATGCGTCACAAAAGCCATGCATTTCGATACGGTGTGGCTCCTTGCAAATGGCGTGTCGAGGTATTGAGATCAGACTAATATCCTTAATTGTCTCTTGGTAACGTAACCATGTAGTGTGAAGGTCGATCGGTAGAGACTCGTCCCATCCCAACCTCAGTCTCCACAGTTGTTGAAGGATGATCTTCGCTCGTATAATGGTCGGTCCCATCAGTCCTAATGGGTCAAAAATCTGAGCAACAGTCGAGAGTACAGATCGTTTGGTCACGCGATTGCTCTCTGCCTTTGTTTGAGTCTTGTATTGAAGGCTGTCGTCCGCCGTGTTCCAGCAAACTCCCAGCGTCTTGATCTCCTTGCCAATTTCTAACGTAGTTGACTCGGACGGAGACTCCAGGATTGAAGGTTCATTGGTGTTCCATTTGTGCAGCGTGAAGCCGGCGGAAGCCAAAATTTCAATCAGCTGGATCCGGAGTTGTCGCAACCTTTCGGCCTTTTTGTTTCCATATAATACATCGTCTATGTAGCAAGCCTTGAGTAGAATTTCGCAGGCCTCGGGGTATTTATCCTTATATTCGATCGCGAGTTGTACCAGGCAGCGAGTGGCTAAGAAAGAAGAACTAGTTAACCCATATGTAAGAGTATTAAGGATAAACTCTAGGATAGGACCGTCCTTATCCAATCTCCACAATATTCTTTGTAAATTTCGTTGATCTAATTAAAGCAATATCTGCCGATACATCATTCGAACATCAGCGGTCATGACGTATGGATCCTCGCGGAATCTTAACAAGATGTACAGCAAATCCGGTTGCACTGTGGGCCCGGTGCGAAGTATATTGTTAAGCGATACCCCGGTAGATGTGGGCCAAGAGCCGTTAAAGACGACTCTAAGTTTCGTCGTTTCGCTGTCCTCCTTTATAACAGCATGGTGAGGCAGGTAGTTGACCACTTCACATCCGTCATCGTCTGTCACCTCGGTCATGTGACCTAAGTCTTGATATTCTTGCATGAACTTTGCGTATTGTTCTTTCAAGGTTGGCGATTTAGCAAACTTTCGCTCCATGGACCGAAGACACTTGACGGCAGCCTCTCTTGAAAGTCCGAGCTGATCGATGCTACCCTTAAGTGGCATTCGCACTTCAAACCGTCCTTCTGCATTACGTCGATGCGTCCGAACAAATTCCTCTTCGCAAATTTTGTCGTTCTCCGATGGTTCCGTGTACGGAGTTTTTTCTTCAACGTGCCAAAAACGCTCGAGTTGATTCTCTATGGTATCGGAGTGAGAGAAAGCACACACAGAGACATTAGACGAAGAAAGTGGATTGTTGACTTCTATAGGGCCGACAATGACCCAGCCTAGCTTCGTCTTCTGAGCAATAGGTTGATTTCTCCCAAGTTTGACTTGACCGATGCAGAGCAATTCCCAGAAGATTACACTTCCCAGCAAGACGTCGATTTTTCCTGGAATATGGAACGACGGATCGGCTAAAGCAATCGTTTCAGGAATTTGTAGATGATGTTTGTTAATTTCCGATAGCGGAAGTATGGTCGTTATTTCCGGTAACACCGAAAAGTTTAATTTAATCTTAAATGCGTTGAATCTTGACTGTATCGTGGCGTGAGTCTGATATCGTGCAATCGTTTGAATATTGTCGATACCGCGAATAGATAATTGCTGGCTTTGCTTAGGCAAGTGAAGCTTGTTGCAGAGATCCAGCGTTATGAAGTTCGTTTGAGACCCAGGATCGAGAAATGCGCGACACTCGTGATATTCTCCTGAGATGTCTTGTATCTTGATGATTGCAGTGGCCAATAATCCTCGCTCACTAGTACGTGTGGCGCAATGAGCTAGAGTAGTGGATGGAGACTCAGCGGATGATGGCGCAGATTCTGGTGGGATTTGCGATCGGTTAGTGTCACCCGATCCCGTATTATCGCTCTTATTGACATGTAAGAGAGAATTATGTTTTTTCTGACATAAACGACATGAGCCAAAACTACACGCTTCGACGGCATGACCTTCCCTCAAGCAATTCGGACATACCTTGAGTCCCTTCACCTCCTTATTTCGGGCCTGCGGAGATAGATTGAGAAAGGATGGACAACTATGCAATTTGTGCTCACCTTTTTTACAGAACAGACACAGATCTGACTTCGACTTTGTGGCAACGGCAGCTACTGCTCGTTTATTTGCAGAACTAGATTTGTCATTGCTCGACGTTGAAGGTTTGTTCGCCTTTGACTTGTCGAGTTGCAACGTTTCGAGCATGATGCATCGGTTGGTGATGAACTCTATGAACTGAACATATGTCGCTACGTCTCTGGAAGATGTTTTATTCTCCCACTCGCGCTTCGTCGTACTATCGAGTTTCGCAGTCATCAAATGGACGAGGATGGCGCTCCACTGCTCGGTCGGTTGCCCCAACTTCCTTAGAGCTCGAACGTGTTTTTCCGTGGAATCCAACAACTGACGTAAAGATGCGTGATTTTCCTTTTGAATAGCGGGATACTCAATTAAAGCTTGTAGATGATGATGTACGAGGACGCGCTTGTTCTCGAATCAATTCTCGAGAAGATTCCACGCAATCTCATAGTTATCGGCGGACATTTCTATCGACGTCATAATCTCCGCGGCCACTCCCTTTAAAGATGATCGTAAATAGTATAGCTTCTTGATATCTGACAAGCTCTCATTTTCGTCAATTACTGCTTTGAATGTATCGCGAAAATTCGGCCACTGCTCATACGACCCGTTAAACGTAGGCAACTGTATCGAAGGGAGCTTAATTTTATCCACCGCGTTAACCCGTGGATTCAGGTTCGGATTACTAACGTCAATGCTTTGATTCAGATTTGGTTCGCGTTTTCGTTGGGCGTCGATAAGCGCCTTAGCCGCCGCGGATGCTGCATAATAGTCGGCTTCAAAGGATTTCCGCTCACCGTCGTTTTCGTATTCCGGATCTAGATCCTCAAGATCGCCCTGCTTTTCGCGAAACTCTACCCACATTTTCTCAATTGCCGACAACCTAACCTCTACGGCTGATATGCTTTGAGATTGCGCGTCAAACGCCCTTATCCAGTTGTAAGCGCGCGTTAACTGACCCTTAACTACGCCGCGAGCCCTCTTACACTTTGCTATGTCGGTTTCCCGTGTCGCCATAGTGTCTCTAGATCGAACTCGCTTACAAGAAACTCACGGATAACAACGGTCGCGATTAGCTCATCAAGGAACGGACTTACAATTAATAGCGCAATGATGAGTTACGATGATACCACGTCGGACGTTGGCTCGACGAATGCGTTGGTATGATGCGAATACTTGGTGCTCGGTCACTTGACGACGTCGTCGCTTGTTGCTGTCGGTCAGAGATCCCGCGCATGTGCCCAAGAGTTATGCGAGAGCCGAACAAGATGCTTCCTGTCTCGTGCTCGTTTTCCTCTGCGCGAACCGTCGATGCTTCTCGAAGCTCTGGTTCGTTCCTAGGTTACAATACCTATAACCTGGATGCGCAGCGTAAGGAATGACAATGTGCTGCCTCAACGAATGTTCTGATAATTCGCGAGGAAATGATGTGCAAGTCGGTCTACCACGAGGGTGCCGAATTCACTCGTCCCGGTGTTTCGGGCTGCGCAGTGAAATGGCGTGAGAGCTCGGCTCGTCACTTGACCCGTCGTAATATCCTTCTCGTTAGCTTGCCGAGTGAATCCGGCTCGAAGGACCAAATGTAGAATGGGATTTCACTTTTAGCGATTTTAATTTCCCTTTCTGATATTTTATTATGTTTTAAAGGATACAAAACTTTCGCCTTACATCTTCTTACAAAAACTACAACTGACTTTTACACGACTGCGAGACCGCGACGTTCGTCCGCCATGACGATCTCTCACACAATATCTTTTTCGGAAGCGCCCCACTCTTACGCGCGCGCCACCGTTCGCCCGGAAGCATTGAACTATATACCATACTGGAACGCGCACGGCCATACCCCCTCCACTGTTACCGCGGCCACTAAGAGATAGTTGAAATGCGACGAAGCTGTCTCTTTCTCTGTGAACTACCATAACTGAAAACATCGTCCTGCAACGAACGACCGCCGCGACCGGTACGCACATCACACATGTACGCACCGGTATGATTCTACGTCGCAATTGTCGCAAAATCTTCAATGTTCTTTACAAATATAAAACATTGTTTAGTCTATACGCCAGGTCGAAATAACCTCTTTACAGATAAATGGTTTTAGAACGGGTAGTACGTCAGTTCACGTGGTCGACACAGTTAGTTAGACAAGAACAACATCGTCGCATTTCAACTATCCCACTCCCACAATCTTGGCCGCCAATGAACAGAGGCGTGCGCGTTCCAGTATGGTATATAGTTCAATGCCCGGAAGCGCTCGACTCTCATCAAGAGACGCCATTCTGTAGCGCCACTATTTGCGCGCCAAACTTAAATCTATTCGTAGGCGTGTACAACCAACACATATATCGGAATGTCCTAAAAGTTTCTATGCCTCTTAATAAAATAAATTAAATTTTAAACAAATATCCTAATATGTAATAACATGTTTGCATATACATATACATAAAAGCCATTTGAAATACGATTTCACTAAAAGTACATAGATATTATTAAGACATCCTATACTATTTAATATCCTTCTATTTCGTTGATTACGATAGATTTCATAAATAAAAGTTTTGCCATAATTTTGCGTCAAATTTCAAGAATACTTATAGTATATTACTTCCTTGCTTGTGTCTTACACGATCCATAAATCCTGTTAAATATAAAGAGACTTTATTTATATTGTTTCATATTTCATACGCACTGTTTGATGTATATAAAACCCATTTTTTTATATTTTTTATATTGTAACGATGCGCCCCTTAAACCCGCATCGTGTCCCGGCTCACAGCCACCGCGGACCGCCCGGCCGAACACCCGCCAGGCGGAAATGTGGGCGCGAGGCGCCCACACATATTTAATTGCGAAAACCGCGATCTCGCCGTAATAACGGCTCGAGACGTCACGACCCGCCCGAGCGGCCCGCCGATAAGGCCGACGGGACCCGAGCGCCGCCGAGCACCGCCGAGCGCCGATAGCGAGTTGACAGCTCCGACCACGCGGCCGTCGACACACGTGCGCGCTGCTGTCAAACCCCCACGCCGGGCGCGCAAAAGTACCGTTATCCCGGCGGTATAAAAATGCGGGACGCGAGCTTAAAACTTGACTCTATCCTGATCCTAGAAAGCAGAAGTCGTGGTCGAGAGCTCTCTGTCCACGTTCGAGTGCTCTCGTTGCTGCTTATCCTACAACGTTTCTTGTTCCTAATACCTGCGAAGGCAGAAAACCGAGGTGGAGAGCTCTCCGTCTCGGACGAGTGCTCTCGTCGCTAACGAATCTTGGCTAATCGGGACGGACCGGTCCGTATGTCCGAACGTTCCCGAACGCCGTACCGCCGCCTGGATCCTTACGCATAATCACCGGGATCACACATATTCTCACCCGCGAACTGCTACGCGTGCTACTAAGGGAAAAATTCACCGAGCCGTATTATTTCCTTTATAATTAACGTCGATTTAACGTACTGGGCATCCGCGCCTCCGAAGTACTCGCGCCGATAAATTCACATTTGATATATTCCAGCATTAGTAAACGTACTGGGCATCCGCGCCTCCGAAGTACACGCGCTGATAATCTCATTGTTATTATATTCAAGTATTATTGCACGTACTGGGCATCCGCGCCTCCGAAGTACACGCGCCGATAATCTCATAGTTATTATATTCAAGTATTATTGAACGTACTGGGCATCCACGCCTCCGAAGTACCCTACCGGTGTTCTCTTTTATTGTAAATATATAATTTCGATATTCAGTAGAATTACAATAAACTAGCGATCCCCGACGAGTCGATACACGACGGATCTCAGCGGTACAATCCACGCGCGATACTAGTCAAAGCCTTTGTTATTCAGACACTTAAATATAATAAACTATATCTTTATTTTCTTTATTAGCGTTTATTTTCTTATAAAACACTCTTCTCACGTTTATTGTCTCCGAACCTACCTAGCGAACTCCTGACCCAACGAGCTAGTCCGCGTTCGCTACCTAAAGGCGGGTCGTTATAATATTGCATAGGATATCTTGAATTCTGATAAAAGTAATAAATTCGTCTGAAGTAGACTTTTGGCATTAAATTTTTTATTTGCATTAAAGTCACATTAGTAGAAAATAATTTTGATAATAATTTTGCTCGTCACACATCAAAAATTATTATATAGTAAGATGCTTTCTTGTCTAACAATAAGTCTTAAACGATCTATAATTCCCATTAAATTTAAGGAAAACCTTTTATTTATAATTTTATACCCTATCCATTTTGATGTATGTGTATATAGATTTTAAAACGTTTTTTATATTACAAACATAAACAGAGTTCTATCTTGAATTCTGATAAAAGTAATGGATTCATTTGAAGTCACACACACAATTTTCGCATTAACAATTTTTAATTGTATTCAAATTACTCATGTTAGTAAAAAAAACAGATTTGATACGTATATAATGTTTATGAGTTTTATTTTGTTCTATAGAATGCATGGAATTGTAGCTTTAGGAAATGCCACGAATGTATTGATCGATTTATTTTTATTACACAAAATTTTATGTGTGCATTTTCTATTTTCTAACGCCCTAGTAACGCACGCCCTAATAACACGAAGTTGAGAAAAAAAACTGTTAAAAGCTTACCTGCTTCTCTTCCATTATTGATTATAGTATATATTTGCTTTTCCGCTGATCTCGATAAGTTGAACTTGATTGTAAGTTCTTTTAGATATGCTTCGATTACATTCAAACGAGCACTGTCAAAATGATGATATTATTAGATTAATGCGTGTACAGATGCGGCAACTGATTTCTTTTACTTCCTTTTAGCAAATCAAGTTCCTGAATATAAAATATATAACGTCAATACGTGATGCGAGAAATACACGAATGAACAAATGAACACGGCCACTTGTCACCTGGCCCCACCAGAGATGCTAGATCAGCCAGATTCTAGGTTCGACTCACCCTACTCACTCGAAAGATAGATGGAGGGAGCACGCATCCTAGGAAGTATCACATACGTGTCATACGTGTGTCACATGTATGTACATACATATTTACATACGTGACTCTTTCTTTAAAGTGCGTGCCCCCTCCAACCATCTCACGGGTGAGCCGCGAGCACCACTGTTCAAATTCAAATCTGACATCTCTGGGCCACTCATCAGCATCGATGCTTTCTTTCGTCGCGCATAGCGTTCATAGAGACCTTATATTGCTAGGCGTATTCCGAAATGTACTGACAGTACTGACAGTATATAAAATCTATAGCATATATAAATTATGGATTTTCAATACTACATTTAGGAATTCATCCTTTACACATATATATGCTACGTACAATAAAAAAATTATTTTTTGAGTGATTTACTTTACGTGACTTAAGATTATACTTAGATGCAACGATCGAGGAAGTAAAAGCAAAAATCAATGAAGCAGTTCGTATACAATGATTCCACTGTAGTTTCATATAACGACATAATTTGATATAAAATTGGAATTTGATTTACATAAATAAAACTTCTTATTGTAAAACTCTGTCGTGTAAATTATGAAGACATTACGCGAATCGATATTATAAACTTTCAGTAAGCAAATAAAATCTTAAGACGGTTTTCAACCAATCAGATTTTTGTAAAATGCTTATTCGAATTTTGCACTGATTTGGCTCTGGAAATTGTGTAGGAATCTAATCCACTGCTTTATAAATAAGGCTCATAAGAGCGATCAAAATATATTTGTCCAGGTATATATTTAAATATACTCGACTGAAAAACCCATGTTCAACAATAAGTCTTGCCGTACAACGATGATAAAAATGCAGCCTGTTCTTTTCTTTTTAGTTTTTATTTTTAGTAGGAATATCTGCGTAGAGTTAATTCCCGCGGCTCGAGAGGAAGGAAGGATGGAGATAGATATATGTGTGCAGGAAACGCGTACTGATATCGATGCAAAGATTCAACGTGACGCGTCACTTTATCAAACAGTCGAAATATACAAAAAGGAAAAAGAAAACAAATTTACACGAGGTTTAGAGGAAGACCGAATAGCGAAAGTGTCCCGGATCGAATTCGTTTAGGAGTTACATTTTCGTTCACTCTGTAATTTAAACTGCACGCGACCAAAAGTAGGTACCTAGACTGACCGCGATGATTGACCGACGCACAGTGTGATATTTCGACAATCTAGGGGGACTTAATTCCTATTCCAAAAATAATGCGTCTTTTTAAACAATATATTGAGGAAAACTCTTAATAATGACATTTAACCCTCAAACACGGCATTTCCTAGGCTACTCATTAGCATGGCACATGAGTAAGCAAAGTTAGCGTAATCCAGAGTTTTCTTGTGTTAGTATCTAATGCACCAATTTTTCTTTTTCTTTTATTTCAGTAGTAATTTTTGCAAACCTCTTGCAAAATATAAGCAAATTTAGAATCAAATCTTCCTGTTGATTGTCTATGTTCAGCCCAAATATCGAAAATGGTCTAGCGCAAACTGTGAAAATTCATTCCATAATTGAGGAGAAATGTAAAAATCGCCAACAATCGCAATAAATTTTCAAATTTCTAGATGCCTTATATAAGTCCTATTTTAATATAAATTTAATAAAAGTCCTATATAATACCGTATAACGTATAACATACTTAAAAATTAAAGGAATTTAAAAGTGAAAAAATTTTTATGTTATATGGTATTATATGGGACTTTTATTAAATTTATATTAAAATAAGACTTATAAGGTGTCTAAAAATTTGAAAATTTATTGCGATCGTTTGCGATTTTTATATTTCTTCTTAATTATAGAATGAGTTCACATTTTGCGCCAGATCATTTTCGACATTTGGGTTGAACATCCGGATGATGCATCATCCGGAAACGAAACGTTATCAAACTCTTGCAGAATATAAGCAAATAAAATATAGCATCAAATGTTAATTGCTTATGTTCAGCCCAAATATCGAAAATGGTTTGGCGCAAACTGTGAAAACTCATTCTATAATTGAGAAGAAATATAAAAATCGCAAACAATAGCAATAAATTTTCAAATTTCTAGATACCTTATAAGTCCTATTTTAATATAAATTTAATAAAAGTTCTATATAGGGGAGACCGGGGCAAATCGGTCAACGGGGTAAAAGTGTCAAATCAAATATCTCGGAACCTGTATATTGTGCGAACTCGCTATTAACATTGTAAACGCGTCTTATGGTACCCATGTGACCAACGGAGTTTCGGCAGATTACCTGCCGTGTTATGATTTTTACGAGGGCAAACGTGTTTTCGGAAGGTGAAAGTGAAATTTTCTGCGCGTGGAAATTGTGTAATATCTACAATAATATTTGCTCTCCAAATCTCCAGGTACGTGATTATAAAGAGTAATGCATGCTGAACACGAATCCAGTGTAGTTTTTTCATTATCGTTCATGTCTAATATTTCGTGGGCGATGAAACCTGAAACTTGTGTTTGGGGCAAATCGGTCAGTAAGCACCCGGGGTGGACTTTTATAATATTGGCAAATTTTATAATTTTATTATATTTTTCAGTCTTTTCTACCTCTATTTCATATATTTTTCTTTAATATTTGGTTGATTAGTTCTTGAGTTATAGAATCCGTACACACACACAAAAACACAAAATAATAAAATTTTTTAACACTAATTAATAAATGTTTACATTTTTCTATTACCAAATAATTAATAAAATGTATCCTATCAGTTTTCATAATCGGAATTATGTATTTGTGGAGTGACAGTTTTACCCCGGCATTTTTGAGATTTCAATTTTTCCACCGTTGTCGTTTTTGCTCTATACCGGTTAAACAAAGCGACGTAGACAAAAATTTCCTACATAAATTTTGTAGCTAAAGATTCACTCTTAAAAATGGTATACCACATTTAACTAAAATTATTTATTTTGTTGTAAAAAATCGGCACCGAAAAAAACCTGACCGATTTGCCCCGGTCCCCCTACTCTGCACAAGAATTAAAAGGTAGAATATATTTGTAGAGAAGAAAAAAAACATGTTTACTAATTAAATACGAAAAATATTTTTATCATGTTGTATGAATTTATATTTAAGACTGCAATATTATATAAATTAAATATTAATTATTAACCAATGTAAATTTATTTGTCTGAAATGGTGACGAAAGTTTATATGTGCTGACTTCATATATTTTACTTTTCTCAATCAATTCCATTAGCTTATTTGAAACTTTTCGTGGTAGACCTCGAAATTCTTTAGTATTCCTAATCTTTTTTATATGAAATTTAATAAAAGTCGCCGAATGTGTTTCTAAAAATTTTGCATTAGACGAAAACGCAAGCTTTATAAGTTCCACAGCATTATTAACTGTAATACAGTGTAGCAAATAATGTTCACACGTTAATTTTAAAGTTTGTACATCATACTTATCCGCTGCTATTAATAAATCTTTAATGATGTCATAATCACATCGTTCTGTCGAGCCAGTTATAATATATAGTAAAATCTGTTCAAAAGTGTGTAAATCATTATTTTTTGTTAATTTGTTTGTGATATCTATTTCCTTTCCTTTATGTATAAGACAGATATCCTTAAAGTAACTACTGTTGGTGGCAAACAACGATTTTTTTGATACAACATATTGTTTTTCTCGTACTATAAATTTGATTGATACCTCATCTTTAGACGGAAACTTATCAAAGGTCGAGTGTTCAAGATATGCCACATCTTTTGAAATTTCTTTTGAAGATGGTAATAAATTCATACATATAGTTTTATTTATCACATTACGAAAAATTTCAAACTTGCAATGTACTACAAGCGTATTTCCAAGTCTTAACAGAAACCTCTTTGACGAGATTTCAATTAACAACGTCATATTCGATATACGACCTGATATGGTTTTTGATACTTTGTCAGACAACCGCATTACGGTAGTAGTACATGAACCATCAAATGAATTATTAGTAAGAACATAAAATTTTATTGCATTTATCTGCGAACTTTCTTGACGTGAAACATTCATTACAATCTCGCATTTACCTATTTCTGGGAATGACGGAAACGTTATCGTATTTTTGATCTCAGTAAAACGCATAAATCGATCAATTTTCCATGTATGGTCATGTGTAGTCGATTCAAAAAGTGTTTGAGAATAGCTCTTGGTAGACGATAAAAATGGTGAGGATGCTGTCCGTTCCTTTTCCAGGATATTCTCACAATCAGTCGAGATATTCTCAACTTCTTTGTCAGAAATCTGAAAATAACTAACTTACTTATAAATGATGAAAAGGGCCAACATATCGAAATGTTCTAACAGTTTCTATGCCTTTTGATAAAATAGATTAAATTTCAAACAAATATGTACTACCATGTTTAAATGTATACATAAAAGCCATTTGAAATCCGGTTTTACTAAAGTACATAGACATTATTGGGACCCCACCCTATACAATTTAATATCCTTCTTTTTAAAAATAAATAACATTTTGTTAGATAATCAGAAAATTATCGGTTAAAAATCATGAATATAGAGATGTGGATTTCGAGGATTTTGAGTGCACGGACGAAGAGTCGTCATTTCTGTACGAGAGTCTTTAATTGAGTCAGTCGCGTCTTTGTCACGTTCAAGGTCGTTCAACTCCTGGGAAAGCTCTCTTTGAAGGACGTTTCTGACCTCTTGAGGTATATCCTCTTCCTTGTCTTCTTGCAAGACGTTTTCCAGCTCTGAATTTCTTTTGTAAACCAACATGTAAGCGTTAGTGCAATGTTTGTCAGCCATAGACATGTCCTCGTCTTGACCACCGTAGTTGTGTTCGATAGCTTCCTGCTTTGTGCATCGTGAGACAACATCGTCGTCGAACTTACACCACTACCACAGAACAGATCAAAACGTTTCAGGACGATGTTGCAACATAATATATATGACATTTAAATCATATAATTTTTATTGAAATGTACAAAGAAAATACCACATAATTATCCTGTGTAATTAAAATTATATTCTTTTTTTAACTTTATTATAAAATAAATACAAAAATAAACTAAAAAATATGTTACTCAGGATAAATCAATTCAGTTCGGTTACAATGTAAAAAGACAGATTTACGATAATTAGGTACTATACACATAATAAAAAGATCAAATATATTCATTGAGAATGTAAAATACTCACGAATTGATATATACTTAATTCATACGATATTAATATTGATTAAATATTAACATCAAATTTTTTACTTACCTTACCATTACCAGCGGGATCAATAAATACCACATAATGTCCTTTATGGTTATCGCCACTATGAACTAGAACAGCATGTAATGTGTAATCCGCACTTGTGGTTTCTTTTCTTTGCAGGTATTTGCCAAGACTAATTTTTTCATAAAACTCAAACTTTTAAAAATAAATTTGCACAATTATCTTATATGTTAAAAAATAAAATTATATTTATATTTTTATCTTTATAGAAATTTGTACTTTTTTGCTTAAATAAAACAATTATTTATGCAATTATATTATAATCATTGTAAAATAACTGAGTTAATAGATTTCAGTTTTTTACCTGTCATTACATTTGACTGAACAGTCTGTAACTGGGTCATGCTGGAAACGCATTAGATGTAGGTGTAAAACAGGTGGAAAAAACGAAAAGATAACGCCTTTTTCCGCTTCTTGTAATCCGTGCTCTCCTGCGTCGTATTTATTATCGCCATCGAGACTTTTCGTACTCACATAATCGCTAAAAGACTGGTAAACTAAAATACAAAAAGTCTATTAGTTCCCTCCTACTCACATGTCATAGATAAAAACATGATAATGTCAGTTTTGATACTTACTGTTCTTCTTGCCTTTTATATTTAACTGTATGGCATAAAATGTTTCAACTCTTGTGGATTTGTAGTCTATATTTTTACACTTGATAAAAGAAATCATTTTTCCCTCAAACAATTTTGGCACTGTACCTTCCACGCATGTTCTCTTCATTTTGCTCTTCAGCTTATCTAATAGCTAAATTTTTACAAGATTAGTTAGTGGATGTATATGTATACACGTGTATTAAAAATTTAATAGGTAATTACTTATAGCATTAATAATACATGTTTATATAATAAAGTGCGTAATACATTTACCACTTGTAGAAGTTCCTGCACATCATGCTGCATGAAAGAATCCAGCATCTCCCAACCAAAACTTTTAGTTAATTTCTTTGTACCGACATGCTTGTCGGAAAACTGTAAGTCATGAAAAACTCTCTGCAAAGCTAGTGCAACACTCTTATTCGAATCGTCACTCTCTGTTGGTATTTTATATACTGCCTTTCGCAACTAAAAAGCGAATAAAGATAAAGTAATAAAGTTAATGTCACATAATTTATCAAAAATGCCTGCTTTCACTAACCTGATTGGTAAAGTAGAGCGTTTGCAATAAAGAATTCATGTAACATGTATCACCATAATTTTTCAAGCCTACATATCCCGTATGTTTTTTACTGACCCAACTGACTCCGTGAGGTACATCAGCAATTACATGAACCTAAATTAGAAAAAAACTACAAAAATATAATATAAATATGCAACATAAATCCTATGAAACAGTGCTTCTTAACATATTCACTACCATATCGTTATTCATATCTAAGTGTCACTCAATTTCAGAAAAAACTGCCAAACACGTTTTCTTATAAATTAAAAAATTATATAAAAATATTTTAACTTAAAATAATGCTTTAGGGCAAAAGTAAATGATAAAGGAAAACGCGTTTTGCTTCCTAGAAGTTTCTCGTGAAATTTAGTATTATTCATATATTTGACAGTCAATGTATCAATTCTGTCAAAATTCTGTTTAAGGCGTTTACATCTTGTTAGATCAAGAAACATTTTATTAGATATTTGTAAATATATTTACAAAGTATATAATTTGTGTAAACATGTAATCATAAGATTTTATTGCATAAATATTAAGTTACATTGATTTGACAATAACTAGAGTAATAAAGAGATGAATAGAATAAGAAATATATTAAAAAACCACACAAAGTTATTAAAAATGTCAGTTAATAAAGACATGTTACAAACCTCAAGCGTGATTGAATCATCTTTTATGAAACCTCTATCAGGATCTAGAACATCCTGCCATGTCATAAAGCGGGTAAGGCCTAAGCTACTCTTTTCACTGCAGAAGAGACGTTGAAATTTTATAAAAATAATACATTATTGCGAAAAAATGTGTATTATTCTGAAAATAGAATTAAGACCGGCCAATATGTAATAAATAAACAAATTAAAGAAGAACGGAATCATATTTACTTATGCTAAATGGTTCTTGTCTTTCTTTGCAAGAAAGAAGACGCAGCTCTGCAACAGCGTAACAACTCCAAGATGTGGATTCGCTCTCTCTGTTGCACTCAAGGAAAAATCCAAAAGATTTCTGCGGCTGCCCCTCCTGTGTCTGACTTGATTGGAACGTCACAATTATTTTCCATGGTAAATTGCGGACATAACATGCAGGGGACGACTTTCGGGACAACTGTGAATCCTTCATCTTAGATATATTCTCAACAGTGTAGCGAAAAGTAGCCTCTGATCTGTACTCATCTAATATAGACGAAAGGGGGAATATAGAATTCATAGAATGTGATAAAGATAAAAAATAATTATCTAGTAGGCAAAAATAAAGTAAAGGCTATTTGAAAAGCACGAATTTCTTAAATTTTTCTATATTAACAAGAACAAAGAAAATAAATATGTTATAGATATCAGTTATAAAAACAAAAATATTACATAGATATATTGTAAGATTATCTTTAAATTATAAAGTAACTTGAACAAAGAACACATATAATAACAGAATCATCATACCTTCCTCTATTTCTTGATCCTTAACTATATAGCACATCAAATTCCAAGCTGCTGTGAATATAACGTTAACTGACGTCAATATGTGATGCGAGAAATAAAACACTTTTTTCCAAATTGGCACACAAGCCTCTGCAGCAGGCCTCAGCACCACTGAAGTGACTGCATGAACCACTCAGGCTCGAAATTCGAATGGCTCGGCTAACCCGCTGAGACGGCTCGATCGCTTCGATCTTGATATGGCCAACGAGAAAAAACACGAATCAACAAATGAACACCGAACATGGAACGCGGCCGGCGACCCCCGCCGCGGCTAATGATGCTTTCTTATGTCACATAGCGTTTAGAGACCTTGAGCGATTTCCAGCTTGCGACAACAAATCGACACAATTATTATCATTCTGTCTTTGTTCAATATCCAATGAGCAATAAAGACAGAATGATATTTGTGTCGATTTTTGTTGCTAGCTGGAAAACTCCCCTTACACCCTTACTCTTTTTGTTTGGCGTATTCCGAAAAGTACTGACGGTACTGAAAATCCATACTATACGTGATGTAACTTATGGATTTTCAATACTATTAATACATTTCTCGGAACGCACGCTTTATATGATATGTTTAGAAAAATTAGCGTAATTATTTTATTTATTATTTAAACTTACATGTAACGAGGAACTATAAAACTAGGTCTACATGACCTTTTGTAACTCACAATTATTTTCACCGACAATAAGACCAACTTAAAAGTACTAGAATATTTTACTGAAGTGTTGCGTAGTCGTTTTATTGTAATTATTAATAAGCATTTCTCTCGACTTCCTCATTTATGCAATAATAAACTGTTAATTGCATCGTTAAAATATGCTGGCAAAATGATAAACGAATAAATTCGATGAATGATATATATCACGAACTTCTTTCATTATACATATAATATATGTATAATACAGGATACATTACATTCTCGCTTTACCTGACAGGTCCTATATTACACACATTTGGACAATATTAATATTTTTAGGAGTAAATTTCTTTTACCCGGTTATATAGAGTTCCAGTTTCATAGTTTACACTTTGCCCCATATATATCCTTTACTTTCGAATTATTTTCTTCCAAAGCGATAATATAAAATTGTATTTCGAATTAAGAGCATAAACTAGATCAACAAAAAGACACAAAATTAACCAAAAAGACCATATTTGTTTTTTCTTTAAAACAAATCTCTAGACTTTAAAATAATACGTTATTAAATTTAACTCAAATTTGTGTAGCCAATTTATAAAATTTTTGTGAAGCATTTTCTTTCATCGTCAGATTATTAGGCCATATCTCTGTACATAATTCACTAAATATCACATGTCTCTGAGAAATAAAGGTAAATGAACTGATAGAAAAATAAACAAAATATAAGTTTGATTGTTTTATCTACACATGTATATTAAAGAATAATTAGGAATTATAATTCTGTTTCAATTAAATCGCATTTTATTGAACCCAAATTAATGACTGCAATAGGTATCGAAAACGTATAATATAATTTTACGATAAACATTGGAAAACAAAAATCAATTTTAAATTTAAAACAACTCAATATTTCGTTAAAAAAAGAAATTGCTAAAGGTTTTGACACTACCTAACAATAAGATTCCAACTCTGATTAGTATATTATATACACAGGATGATCTAAAAAACGATCAGAAATTCATTCTCAATTAGATATAATAATAATAAAAATAAATAAAACATTTATAATTAAATCAATTTAATCGCATTTTATTGACAAATAAATTAATGACAATATCGAAAACGCAAATAAACATTCAAAAACAAAAATCAAGCTTAAATTTATGAAAAATTACTATCTCACTGAAAAAGGTAGTTGCTAAAGAATGTGCCACTGCAATTACACAGAATAACCTACAGAACAAAAGTTTTAATAAGACATAATACTGATAAAAACATGTATCTAAAACATATATGCATTATACAGGGTGTCCCAGAATTGATAGTAAATAAAAAAGAGGCATATTCCACAGGTCAAAAGAAGGTAAATTTGTCCTATAAACATATGTCCGGAAACGCACCCCCTCTGAGCTATGCCCTCCCAAAGTTTTTTGAAAAAACTCGAATTTAATTCTGTATACTGTCTAAACTTGGGCTTCGAAAATCGGTACATATTTTTGTGCATTTTATTCATTTTTCTTGTCAAAAATTGTTTAACAAAATTTCGAAGGGGGTTTTAAGGGGGAAAAGTCATATTGAAATATAGCTTCCCCTTAAAACCCCCTTCGAAATTTTGTTAGACAATTCTTGATAAAAAAAATGAATAAAACGCACAATATGTACCGATTTTCGTAAAATTCAAAGCCCAAGTTTAGACAATATACAGAATTAAATTCGAGTTCTTTCAAAAAACTTTCGTATTAATGCGGCTTGCTACATCTAATATGCAAATCGACGTTCCCGCTTTTGCATGTAAAAAATCCCGAAAGTCAACCTAAATTTTCTTCATTTCTTGTTAATTTCCTTAATTATGCTTCAATTAGGTAAAGGGTCGTATCAGTCATCAGTGGATTAGGCCTACAGGAAATACCACTTAAAAAAAAAACCGTATCAACAATAGTAGGGGAGACCGGGGCTAAACAGTCAGTTTTCTTTCGGTGCCAATTTTTAACAACAAAATAAATAATTTTAGTTAAATGTGTGTATATCATTGTAAAGAGTGAACCTTTAGCTACAAAATTTATATAGGAAATTTTTGTCGACGTCGCTTTGTTTAACCGGTATAGAGCAAAAACGACAACGGTGGAAAAATCGAAATCTCAAAAATGCCGGGGTAAAGTTGTCACTCCATAAATACATAATTCCGATTATGAAAACTGATAGGATACATTTTATTAATTATTTGGTAATAGAAAAATGTAAACATTTATTAATTAAAGTGTTAAAAAATTTCATTATTTTGTGTTTTTGTGTGTGTGTACGGATTCTATAACTCAAGAACTAATCAACCAAATATTAAAGAAAAATATATGAAATAGGGGTAGAAAAGACTGAAAAATATAATAAAATTATAAAATTTGTTAATATTATAAAAGTCCATCCCGGGTTACTGACCGATTAGTAAGCACCCCAAACACTAGTTTCAGGTTTGATCGCCCACGAAATATTAGACATCAACGACAATGAAAAAACTACACTGGATTCGTGTTCAGCATGCATTACTCTTTATAATCACGTACTTCGAGATTTGGAGAGCAAATATTATTGCAGATATTACAAAATTTCCACGAGCAGAAAATTTCACTTTCACCTTCCGAAAACAGGTTTGCCCTCGTAAAAATCATAACACGACAGGTAACCTGCCCAAACTCGGTTGGTCACATGGGTACCATAAGCAGCGTTTATAATGTTAATAGTGAGTTCGCACAATATACAGTAGGTTCCGAGATATTTGATTTGACTTTTTTACCCCGTAGACTGTTTAGCCCCGGTCGCCCCTACCTCACGGGTAACGTGGGAAGTTATTGTAAACGTTTACGGTCCTGAGCCTCGAGCGACTCGTTGGCTGCGCGCGGGACGGCGAGGTAAGGGGAACAGCGCTAGGCGGAGCCAGTTGAAAATCGGCCGAGAAGTGCATTTCTTGCCGAGGTCTAATATCAAATTCGACTCGTGTAGCCGATTCACAAAATTTTTGTGAAGCATTTTCTTTCATCGTCAGATAATTGGGCCATATATTTCTATTAAATCGAACATCTCTGTACATAATTCGCTCAACATCACGTATGTCTCTGAATTAGAAATAAAGGTAAAAAAAACTGGTAGAAAAATAAACAAAACATAAGTTTATTGACTGTTTTATCTACATATAAAAGAAATAATTATAAATTACAATTCTGTTTCAATTAAATCGCATTTTATTGAACCCAAATTAATGACAATATCGAAAACGTATAATTACGATAAACATTAGAAAACAAAAATCAATTTTAAATTTATCAAAAACAACTCGCTATTTCGTTGACAAAAGCAATTGCTAAAGGTTCTGACACTATCTAAGATTCTGACTCTAATTAGTATATATTATACACAGCTAGGATAATCTAAAAAAACGATTAAAAATTCTCAAGTGGCTATAATAATAATGAAAGTAAATAAAACGTTTATAATTTAATTAATTTAATCGCATTTAATTGACAAATAAATTAACGCCAATATCGAAAACGCAAATAAACACTGAAAAACAAAAATCAAGTTTAAATTTATGAAAAATAACTATCTCACTGAAAAAGGCAGTTGCTATAAAGATTCTGCCACTACAATGTGCACACAGAATAATCTATAAAACAAAAGTTTTAATAAGACATAGTACTGATAAATACATAAAATATAGGTTTGTAAGGATTATTCTTTATTTCCTCTTGTTTTAGTTCAACCTGTAGATTGATCTAAAAAACAAAAGGAAATAAAAACTTATAACTAAACTACATTAAATACAATTAATAATAGTTTTACTCGTACATCTAAACTCAAATCACGAATTACTTTTATTTTCATTTATACTTATTTGCATATAAATTCTTACTTGTACAGGGTGTTTCTTAAAGAACGCCCATTAATTACATAGCGCAATTTATTTTCAAAAATTGAGTCTAAAAGTCCTCAACCATATCTTTGTTCTATAATACTTAAGACAGTAGTAATAATTGAGCAGTCAATTTTTCTTTTAATAGCACCGGGCGTCAATGAGCATTCGCCTGGCTAAAGGACGGCACTGATTGGATTGACTTTACTCGATAACTACTGCTGTATTAAGTATTATAGAACAAAGATGGTTCAGGACTTTTAGACTCAATGTTTTACAAAGAATAGCGCTATGTAATTAATGGGCGCTCATTAAGAGAAACACTACTCTGTACAAGAATTAAAAGGTAGAATATATTTTTAGAAAAGAAAAAAACATATTTACTAATTAAATACGAAAAATATTTTTATCATGTTTTATGAATTTATATTTAAGACTGCAATATTATATGAATTAAATATTAGCCAATGTAAATTTATCTGTCTGAAATGGTGACAAAAGTTTATATGTGCTGACTTCATATATTTTACTTTTTTCAATCAATTCCATTATCTTATTTGAATCTTTTCGTGGTAGACCTCGAAATTCTTTAGTATTCCTAATCTCCTTTATATAAAATTTAATAAAAGTCGCCGAATATGTTTCTAAAAATTTTGCATTAAACAAAAACGCAAGTTGCATAAGTTCCACAGCATTATTAACCGTAATACAGTGTAGCAAATAATGTTCACACGTTAATTTTAAAGTTTGTACATCATACTTATCCGCTGCTATTAATAAATCTTTAAGCATGTCATAATCACATCGTTCTGTCGAGCCAGTTATAATATATAGTAAAATCTGTTCAAAAGTGTGTAAATCATTATTTTTTGTTAATTCGTTTGTTATATCTATTTCCTTTCCTTTATGTATAAGACAGATATCCTTAAAGTAACTACTGTTGGTGGCAAACAACGATTTTTTTGATACAACATATTCTTTTTCTCCTACTATAAATTTGATTGATTCCTCATCTTTAGACGGAAACTTATCAAAGGTCGAGTGTTCAAGATATGCCACATCTTTTGAAATTTCTTTTGAAGATGGTAGTAAATTCATACATATAGTTTTATTTATCACATTACGAAAAATTTCAAACTTGCAATGTACTACAAGCGTATTTCCAAGTCTTAACAGAAACCTCTTTGACGAGATTTCAATTAACAACGTCATATTCGATATACGACCTGATATGGTTTTTGATACTTTGTCAGACAACCGCATTACGGTAGTAGTACATGAACCATCAAATGAATTATTAGTAAGAACATAAAATTTTATTGCATTTATCTGCGAACTTTCTTGACGTGAAACATCCCAGATAGCAAAATGTTAGCAGGATGCGCGCAGATTGGCAGCAAATTTGATCAGAATCCCACACCAAAACCATAGCCATCTGTGTCCGCATTAAGCTCGTGTTCTGTCGACAGAGCCTGCTGACAGGCAATGTAAGCAGATTGCCAGCAGAAACCGCGCAGAGCCTGCATTCATAACCTGGCAGCAGATTGGCAGCAAAAACCGAGCAGAGCCTGCGCGCACGATCTGAGAACAGATTGGCAGCAAAAACCGAGCAGACTTTGTCCATAATCAGCTGTTTATATATATAATATATACCCAGATAGCACAGTGACATCAAGTGCCGTAATAATGCCGTCTTAGTGACGGAAACTTGACGTGTTGCCGTCACTAAGACGGCATTATTACGGCATTTGGCGTCACTAAATGTCACTTTGCTATCTGGGTAGGCTTATGATTGCGAACAGAGAGTTCCTGTTTTATAATTAAAAAATGGGCGCTGAAAAGTGCCGTTTTCTTTTTCTTCTTCAGGAAAAGATAGTATCCTTGGTGTGTAGAATTTTCCTGGTGTGTATCTATAGGATCCTCCTCCTGGTGCGTATGATCCTCCTGGTGTGCTAAATCCTCCTTGTGTTCAGTCGTGGTACTCGTGGTAGTGACGTTCGAGTCGTAGCGTCATCTTCTGCTCGCTGCTCGTCGCTCCATAGATCGCGGCGAATCCTTGCGCCGTCCATCATAGCACCGCATGAACCGCGTGGACTGCGTGTCCTGGGGCTCGATTCCTGAATTTATTCAAAGGAGAAAATGTATGCGAAAATTCTGCTCCTACAGAAAAGTTGCAAGTTGATTGGCTCTCGTATGGCTTTTAATCAATCAACTTCAACTTTTCTGTAAGAGCAGAATTTTCGCGTACGTTCTCTTTCAAATAAATTCAGGAATCGAGCTCCTGTTCCTGCAGTGTCCTTCCTTGGCCCTTCGAACTCTTCGAAGAGCCTCTCGCAGAGTCGCATGTACGACTGCCGAATTCTGAGCGCGTCGGTCTGTCAAAATGCCCGCGATACGACAAATTTTGCTCGATTTTCACATGCCTATTTGCCACCAGATTACATTACGCAGATCCTGCTCGGTTTTTGCTGCCACTCTGTTCTCAGGTCAAATGCGCGCAGGCTCTGCTCGATCTTTGTCGTCAATCTGCTGCCAAGTTATGTGTGCAGGCTCTGCCCGGTTTCTGCTGCCAATCTGCTCACATTGCCTGTCAGCAGGCTCTGTTGCATTTCTGGCTACAGTTTGACAACATCGTCTGATAGAGCAGTTTTTGCGTGAAATTTGTTGCCTTTCTGATACCAAAAATTTAATACAGACTCTGCTCAGAATCTGCTGCTCAGGTTTGGCTATCTGGGATTCATTAGAATCTCGCATTTACCTATTTCTGGGAATGACGGAAACGTTATCGTATTTTTGATCTCACTAAAACGCATAAATCGATCAATTTTCCATGTATGGTCATGTGTAGTCGATTCAAAAAGTGTTTGAGAATAGCTCTTGGTAGACGATAAAAATGGTGAGGATGCTGTCCGTTCCTTTTCCAGGGTATTCTCACAATCAGTCGAGATATTCTCAACTTCTTTGTCAGAAATCTAAAAATAATTAACTTACTTATAAATGATGAAAAGGGCCAACACATCGAAATGTTCTAACAGTTTCTATGCCTTTTGATAAAATGGATTAAATTTCAAACAAATATGTACTACCATGTTTAAATGTATACATAAAAGCCATTTGAAATCCGATTTTACTAAAGTACATAGACATTATTGGGACCCCACCCTATATTTAATATCCTTCTTTTTAAAAAAAATAACATTTTGTTAGATAATCAGAAAATTATCGGTTAAAAATCGTGAATATAGAGATGTGGTTTTCGATGATTTTGAGTGCACGGACGAAGAGTCGTCATTTCTGTATGAGAGTCTTTAATTGAGTCAGTCGCGTCTTTGTCACGTTCAAGGTCGCTCAACTCCTGGGAAAGCTCTCTTTGAAGGACGTTTCTGACCTCTTTAGGTATATCCTCTTCCTTGCTTTCTTGCAAGACGTTTTCCAGCTCTGAATTTCTTTTGTAAACCAACATGTAAGCGTTAGTGCAATGTTTGTCAGCCATAGACATGTCCTCGTCTTGACCACCGTAGTTGTGTTCGATAGCTTCCTGCTTTGTGCATCGTGAGACAACATCGTCGTCGAACTTACACCACTGCCACAAAACAGATCAAAACGTTTCAGAACGATGTTGCAACATAATATATATTTAAATCATATAATTTTTATTGAAATGTACAAAGAAAATACCACATGATTATTCTGTGTAATTAAAATTATATTCCTTTTTTAACTTTATTATAAAAAAAATACAAAAATAAACGCAAAAAATATATTACTCAGGATAAATCAATTCAGTTCGGTTACAATGTAAAAAGACAGATTTACGATAATTAGGTACTATACACATAATAAAAAGATGAAATATATTGAGAATGTAAAATACTCACAAATTGATATATACTTAATTCATACGATATTAATATTGATTAAATATTAACATCAAATCTTTTACTTACCTTGCCATCACCAGCGGGAATGATAAATACCACATAATGTCCTTTATGGTTATCGCCACTATGAACTAGAACAGCATGTAATGTGTAATCCGCACTTGTGGTTTCTTCTTTTTGCAGGTATTTGCCAAGACTATTTTTTTCATAAAACTCAAACCTTTTAAAATAAATTTGCACAATTATCTTATATGTTAAAAAATAAAATTATATTTATATTTTTATCTTTATAGAAATTTGTACTTTTTTGCTTAAATAAAACAATTATTTATACAATTATATTATAATCATTGTAAAATAACTGAGTTAATAGATTTCAGTTTTTTACCTGTCATTACATTTGACTGAACAGTCTGTAACTGGGTCATACTGGAAACGCATTAGATGTAGGTGTAAAAAACGAAAAGATAACGCCTTTTTCCGCTTCTTGTAATCCGTGCTCTCCTGCGTCGTATTTATTATCGCCATCGAGACTTTTCGTACTCACATAATCGCTAAAAGACTCGTAAACTGAAATACAAAAAATCTACTAGTTCCTTCCTACTCACATGTCATAGATAAAAACATGACAATGTCAGTTTTGATACTTACTGTTCTTCTTGCCTTTTATATTTAACTGTATGACATAAAATGTTTCAACTCTTATGGATTTGTAGTCTATATTTTTACACTTGATAAAGGAAATTATTTTTCCCTCAAACAATTTTGGCACTGTACTTTCCACGCATGTTCCCTTCATTTTGCTCTTCAGCTTATCTAATAGCTAAATTTTTACAAAATTAGTTAGTGGATGTATATGTATACACGTGTATTAAAAATTTAATAGGTAACTTATAGCATTAATAATACAGTTTATATAATAAAGTGCATAATATATTTACCACTCGTAGAAATTCCTGCACATCATGCTGCATGAAAGAATCCAGCGTCTCCCAACCAAAACTTTTAGTTAATTTCTTCGTACCGACAGGC
>JASTWQ010000714.1:75000-85609 GCA_035220615.1 Leptothorax acervorum | reverse complement strand
CGTACGTCGAGGTAGATCAAAAAAACTGGAACCGAATGGGTAGGTCCATATACGATAATTGAAAAGAATTCGGAGGTCAATTACACCCTCAAAATGGGGCGAAGAAGCATAAAAGTACACGTAAATAGAATAAAAGCTTTTGTAGAACACTAAGCCGAAAAAAAAAAAACAGCAAAAGAATTAATTTTTAACATAAGGCGTAGATAAATAAATAAATAAAACATGCAAGTAAGAGTAAGTTAAAATTAGATAATAGGCACTTACCAAATTAGGCTTACGGTTCTCCGACCGCTGGTTACGTCCAGGGTCACCTGTAGGATCCGCAAAGGGTACACCTG
Organism: Leptothorax acervorum; assembly: GCA_035220615.1. NCBI lineage: Eukaryota > Metazoa > Arthropoda > Insecta > Hymenoptera > Formicidae > Leptothorax > Leptothorax acervorum. The sequence continues at coordinate 85,271 of JASTWQ010000714.1, read as the reverse complement.
AGGCACCTCGTAACGGGGAGGGGGGTGCTCGCCTGACAACCTCCTCATACCGCGGGGGTGGCGACCCACTTACAGCACTGTTTGCACCACGGTGCGCCGCGCGCAACCAATACGTGCGTAAGCACGCATTGCAACTTGCCGGCTCGAAATACAAGTTACAAGTTCGGCACCTCATGTTGTACCCTGTCACAACGTTAGCTCAAGACTAAACGAGCATAAAGGAAAATCAAAGCGAAGTTATAACCGAGCAATAAAATAAATTCGGAGAAAAATAACGAGTCCTATTCTTGCAGGACATTAGCCTTCGTCCAGCACTTCGCAAGAGTAAAACCTGACCTTGCACTTCCATTCGAGGTATTACCCTTCCACAATGAGCCGGGTATATACTTCGAAAAAATCGGAGAGTTAAATCAGGTCGATTCCACTTGGAAAATGGTGATCAAATTGGATGTCAGGGCAATGGACCACCGTTATCAGCAGTTACAAAACTACATGGCGCAAACCAGAGCGTTGTGTCATGACAAGCCATTAGAGGAAGATATGAAACAAACTTGCCATACCTTCCTCCAAATAACCGAAAAGGACAACGAACAAGTGTCGAAGATACTGAGCCGGTTGAAAATCGCGTATCAACTTCCAAGAAAAACGCGAAGAGGATTCATCGATGGATTGGGTACGATAGCAAAAACATTGTTCGGCACCATGGATGCTGACGACGAAAAATTAATAACAGAACAATTAAAGATGGTGAAAGAGAACCAACGGACGCTACAGCACGCCGTAAAAAACCATTAAATGTATTAAACGCAACAATTGCCCACGTAGGCAATGTGGAAAAAGTTCTACAAGAGAACGAGGATAAATTTATAAACATAACAGAGAAGATGCGACAAAGCTGGTTGCATGAAAAGATCGGATATGGACGCCGGGAAGATTTAGACGAACACTTCCTCATATTAAAAGTGATCATAGACGATTTGACAACCGACATGACAGACATCATAGAGCATCTAACCAGCGCGAAAAACGGGATAATTAATATAAGGTTAGTCCCAATAGAAAGTATAATAAGCAATTTACAAGAGATAGCTTCCCAAATACCCCAAGGAACACATTTTCCATTCTTAATAACGCCAGAAAACTGGGCCACAATCGAAAAATTCGTAAAGATTAGCGCGTATTATGACGGCACAAACATTTACACAGTTGTACAATTTCCACTTACTACGTACCCGATGTACGAGATAATAAAAGCAATCCCTTTACCCGTACATAAGAGTGAAGACACATTCGCGTTTGTAGAAATAAACCAACGAGTATTCGCGATAGATAAAGATAGCCGAACTTATTTCACAATTATAGACAACGAATTAAATAAATGTACGAGAGACAATAATGCATATGTTTGCGAGCGAAATTTCCCCGTCCTTCACGTAGACAATAACGCGCCATGTGAAATACAGTCCTATGTAACCCTAAATACATATTCGAGCCGCTGCAGCGTTCGCAGCTTACACGCAAAAACTACTATTTGGCTAGCATTAAATAACCCGAACGCGTGGCTATATTCAACGCAAGAGAGACAAACCATAGAGATAGCATGTAAAAACCAAGCAAGCCAAAAAGTAGAAATTGAACGAACAGGACGGATAACATTAAACGGTAAATGCAAATTAGTGACGCCCGACATTACAATAAAGACGAACACGCAGCAAAGAACGACGTATGTGCAGACGCATCTGCCCGACTACAACATCACGTTCACAGATACACAAAGGACAAATCAACGGACAGACGTTAATGACGTAGTAAAATTTAAAAAGGTTGTAACAAACCCAATGGAAATTTTGGAACTAAGCAGAAAATTAGGAGAAATAAATACCGAGTTAACAACAGACGACGTAGATATACATAAATACACAACGTACCCGATAATCTCAGGCTTCACGGGAACAATGATAATTATTATATGTTTAGCCATATTATATGTAATAAAAAGAAATAAAAATAAAACGGGATTACCCATAAACTTAAACCTAAATCCCATGCGTAAGCCTAAGATTATCCAAGAACATATATACAACACGGCAAGCGGCCGAAGCGCACTCGACGCAAGCGAAACAGCGAAAAGAGAAAGCGACACCGCAATATTATATTGAACAACGACTACATGTAAGAGACCATTGTAAACTAGATGTAAGAGACCATTGTAAAAGAAAATAATAAACGATACTACCTCTAGAATTAAGATAAGATAAGAATAAAGGTAGGATAAAATCTGTAAAATACGAGAAACTCCGACCGTAGTTTCTCTCTTCGCAAAGGGGGAGGAATGTTGCAATCCGAACTCGTGACGATTGCCACAGTATAACGAAAATAGGAAATCGATTAACATAGTATTATTAAAATAGGAAGTCGCGAGTTAAACAGGAAACCGCGAGTCAGCATAACAGCTGACTGCGCGGCCAGACTCTCTACCGAGAACCGACGCGACCTAGAGAGGTTCGCGGAACGCTGACAGCGCAAGGACCCTGAACCGATCCCGCTTGACGGAATAAATAGAGCGGAGGACAGGGATCGGGAGGGCAGTTCAAAGTCAGAGTTCGAGTCAGTGACAATTGTAACGCGTAATAATAAGAAAGATTATTGTACATTGAAAGAGAACTTGAATTTATTAAAGTGTTTTAAAGTAAAAGTCATATCGAGTCTGTGATTTCTCCCGACGACTTCCCCGCGGATAGCGATCCCAATACTCGTGCACGGAGCGGCACAACATTTTGTGCAAGAACTGATGTGAAAGAACTTTTTCTTTTAAGATAGAAATGTGACCACTCATAAGAAATGTAGAGCTATCCTCAATAATAGATTGGATATGTTTTCGCGGAATTGAAGATGTACTATATAACTTTGCAACAAAAGCATCACTATGTGTTCTTACAAGAGATTGAAATTCGGTAGGAGTTATTGCTAATAAAGAATTATCCCTACTACATTCTGTCGAGATTGTATTATTATTATTATTATTTATACTAACATTGTTAATAGGTTCACTAACAATTTGTGTGTCAGTAGGTTTGATTAATACCTTAGAAACACGTTGCTCCAAAGCAGGCCAAGCAGGAAAATTATGATCAAATCCAAGCAAGTGGATCAAAGAATTCCATGTAGACCATTTTCGGTTGCATCCATCTTCACCGCATTTAAAAATTGTTAATGAACCCATATTATGTTTAATGTTGAAATGTACTAATAGACCGTTTACAGAGATTGCGGTCTCTTTGCATAGAAAGCATATAGGCATGATGCAATCAGGATATTTTTAGTAACGAATAATATATATTTTTAAAGTGTTTTATATTCCTGAATTGTTGCTACAACAGAAGCAGTAAACTGGGAATTCTTTTGCTTGTCCCATGCAGTTTCAAAATCGTACACAGCTCTTTGCAAAAACATAAAGGTCTGCCCTACTTCAAAAGGGTATCGGATATTTAAAGCATTACAGGACTTCAAGATGAAGTCTACGGCCTTTAATGGTGTCTCCATTTCATATCTGTACTTATTGATTACAATAAAACATTGGGTAATTTCATCGAAAGTAGGCCCAACTATTACCGCAATGGGTTGCGAAGTCAATCCAAATGAATTTAATTTAACCGTTCGGTCATGTAGTTTTGCTTCAAGGTCAGCAATTGTCTATAAAAAAAAAAAATTTTATAGGATACGCATGATTTACATAATTTTATTTTAATATAAAGTTTTTATTCTGCATATAATGAATTACACAACATATATAAAATAAAATGAGTTTTTATTTTAGTGCTTACTCTCACATGTAGAAGAAAGCCTTCCTCACATTCCTCTCTTGAGGGTCTCCAATTTCTCGGCTGTCCTTTTTTAACCGTTATCACGGGAAATAAATGAGGTATCAAGGATAAAGTTGCAACTAAGAAACCATCTATTCAGACAAAGATAATTATAACAAAGATATTGTAGCTATATTAAAGCTATTTTTAATAGTCACAATATTATGGAAAAGAGTATCAAATATCCTACCTGTCGTTGAAACATCATCCAAACGTTTTTTTGCTTTAGATTTTACTTTATCAATTATAAAGGCAGATAATTTTGGCCAAGCCAATAAAGCTTTAAATTGCGTCCTGGATGCAACGTTTCAAAATCTATTTCCAACTAAAAGTACAGAAAATTAATATATTATAAATACATTACACATATACATATATGTATGTAAAGGTAAAGTCAATATTGTGGGAAGTGATGGTATCGGTCATTTTAAGGAAAATTGTTCATACAAACGAGTGTTCTATCTCGGAAACTGTAGAAATAGGACACTCGTTCGTATAAACATTTTTGCTTAAAATGACCGATATTTCCCACAATAGTAATCTTATCTTTGGATACACCTTGTATTTTGTAGTAAAGTTTAACATTTTCTTGGATATGTAAAGTATTTATTAATAATCATTTTGTATGTTTTGTATATATAGTATAAGTACAATAGAAGAAATATTAAAAAACATTTTGCAAGAAATTAGACAGCATATCTTAATAATTGTAAATAGAAGTTTCTGCCTTTCAATAGTTACAGAAAAATAATTTATTAGGCTCACCAGTAAATAACCTAGGGGATCAGATAGAGCTGGAAACTGAGACATGTATTCATGGCAAGGTTGTTTATCATTTAAAAGAGCTTTCATTCTTTTCTTGGAAGTCAAAGACCAATAATCCTGGACTTTCCGCCATGGTTTTGAATTATTTTTTAACCATAACAAATATTCTTCATAACGTAAAGTAAGATCATTTTCATTGTTACTTAGGTCACCTATAAAAAATATGCAAAAGTAATATGAAATAAATGCAAGTACTTGAACTTATTTTGTTATTAGCACTTACAAATATCATTAAGCATTTGGCTTTTGATGATACATAAACAGATTTGAACAGAACTTACTTTCAGCCTCAGCCAGATCCTCCTTTAAATTAATCAAGCCTACTTTGATAAGCTTTCTTCGTGTTGCATAGTATTTTGTGAGAATTTTACCTCTACCTTGTGATTGACCTTTTTTATGTTTTATATACCATACACTCTACAACACGAAATACTGATAATGAATTAATTTTATACAAGAAATTTGCATTATTTATTATAATAAATAATAAATAATATATAATATATAATAATTTATTTATATTTATTTATTTTACTTGCCTTTTCTTCAGTAGGAAATAACTTTATTATATGATCACTTAGGAAAGATGCCCTGTTACTTGTGATGTTATTATTTATGTTAGATGATAATTCGTTACTGACTATTATTTTTGCCAGCTTATTTCGCAAGTCATTATCTAACCTGCCTTCATTTGTATATGAACGCAGCAACAATAAGCCATCGTCGGATTTTTTCAATACTGCTTCCAGGTACAACAATAAAAAAGACAGTAAAAATAGTGAATAACAAAAGTATACCTACTCATCGTATCGCAACTGCTTTAAGCCATTTATAATTTTATTTTGTTAGGCAATTATGAATTTAATAATAAATATGAACTTAATAACTCATGCTTCTTATCAACATTTATTAAAAATAATCGTTGGTGCAGATATTTAATCATAACTTACATAATCGTTATCACTGTATATATGATGCATTACTCCACATTTAGTTGTCTCATTTGTCGATAATCTGTCTAAAAGAGGAACAATTAATTAGAAAATAAATGAGAAATATGAGAAAATAAAAACTTTAAATAAAATATATAAACATACAGTCATTTTATATTACAAGAGAAGTATTATTAATAATATTCAATAAATTCTTACCACTATATTCTGAAGGTGTGCCAGAGCGAGATATTTCAAAAACATAGCTGTTATCGTTATTTAAATCAACAAAATGTGGCGGCTCAATAACAGCGTTTGAATGTTGCTGTGCTGTATTAATTACTGCATGTAGAGGTTCCTGCTCTGTTGTAATTGCTGTATTTTGTTCTGTTGCAGCTTCTTCATATACGTGTTGCTGCTCTGTTGCAGCTTCTTCATTAACATGTTGCTGCTCTGTTGTAGCTTCTTCATTTACATGTTGCTGCGCTGTTACAGCTTCTTCATTTACATGTTGCTGCTCTGTGGCATCTTCTTTATTTAGCTCTATTTCTGATCTTAGCTTCTTTTTAGGATTAGTATTAATGACATGTGTTTGCTGTTCCTCTTCTGCTGGTGACTGCACAATAAGAAATACACTACTTTAAAATATGATATTAAAAACATGTAACATAATCACATAAAAAGAAATACATACCTCACAAAAATATTTCTTTACTTTACTCTGAAATTTTTGTCGGGGTCCAATGTGTGGAATTAATAATTTTAGATCTTCTTCTGTTAAAATATCTAAGTGCTCTATTTCAATGTCTTGAGCTGTAAATAATCAATTATATCAAGTAGGATGTCATGCAATAGGGAAACGACTTATGTTAAAATATTGATAGCTCCCACACAGTTGAATTAAGCAATTTCTAAATTGCAGAAATGTGTAACAATTGTTAACAATATTTTAACATAAGTCGTTTCCCTATTGCATTACATAATTTCAGAATTATATAAAATGTTTAAAATATTCTGTTCATTGACCTCGACAATCTCATAACCTCTAAGTATAATATCAATTAACCTGCTCAAAATAGCAGCACTGTAATAATTAAAAAAAGTAAAACTATGCTGATTCACGAATCTGATTGTAATAGACAGATCACCATAAGAGCTGTAATGCTTGCTACGTTACGTGAGATTTTTTGATGGTCTGGAATTTTCCATAGTTTATGTTTCGAACGTATGTCTTTACATTCGTGCATCGCGTGATTGTTGATTATTTGAGAGAAAACACCAACATTATCAAAAATATTATTCAGACAATGACATATGTAACGTTAAGCATAAAATCACGTATAAAAGAAGAAACAGTAATTGAGATATCGTTACACTATTTCTCTCAGTAATTAGCAGTCATATCACACGACAATATAAGTACGATGCGTGCGATCAAAAACTTAGATAATTGTAGGTTTAATAAGTATTAAGACTATATCAATTAACATACCTTCAAAGTTCACGATTACCTCTTCGCTGAATCCCCATTCGGTTAATAGACGTTTTATATTATGTGACGTGACGGTTCGCCGCGCGTGGCAGCGCCCCGCGCCGTCACAGGGCGCGGGTTCGCGCCCGCGGACGACCCAGGGGAGCAACCACGAAATTTCCAGGGGGCCTCCGAAATGGAGCATTTGCGCGTTCTTATTCTTTTTTATTTTTTGTATGAAAACGCGGCACCTCACCGAGGCACCACGCCTCAACGATGGACACGGGAGACGACGGCTGGAGCGGTACCAACGACGACGGGAGAGGCTCAAGGACGTCACGAGACGGGCGAGTGATCCGACCACGGGGCGCGGGGCGGACACGCGGGGCCTATTGAGACCACCAGGGGCCTCCCGCAACAACACCGGACCTCTAAAGGGGCCGGGGGTGACTGGCCAGCGCCCACCGGCCCGCGAGGAAACCGGCCGAAAAAGGGGACCCCGCCCGAGAGAACAAACCGAAGGGCGAAGGAATCCGTCAAGCGAAGGGACGCAGATCTGCGTTCGAAGGACCCGCCGAAAATTGGAGAGTACCTGCGCGTGATCCGCCGTACATCGACCCCGATTGGTCGCGACACCGCGCCGAATTACCGCGCCACCCCCATGGAGGGGCGCGCTCTCGATTTCCCATCGAGCGGACCGCTCGATCTCTTCTGGGTCGTCCGCCGAAGCGTCACGTTGTCTCGAGCGTAGATTCTCCCGCACAAAGTTTATCGCGTGTTGTGAAGTGCCGAGAGAGGAGGAGATATCCCCGGCGCCCTGGGACAAAAAGCAACGGTAACCCCGAGGGGTCAGCGAGTCCGGTGAGGTTGCCCTAACACAACTTAGCGTGTAAACGGCCACGGGAAAACCGCGAGTGCTGCGTTCGTTCGCCCCGACCGCCGTCCCTCGGGAGATCGCGTATCGCGAACGCGTGTTTTCCGAGTTATTAGTGTTGGGTTTCGTGTTAGTGAAAATCGTCGGACGCGACGTACGCCGGACGCGGCGGAACACAAAGTCGCCAGAAAGGGCGCAATTAGAGTCTCGCGATTCTTCGGCTCGCGACCGAGTTTCGCGAGCATTCGTTATTGGTGTAGGCGGTCGGCGGCGGACGCGAGGGGCCTCGCGACGACATAACCGTGCGCCGGAGGTTTTTGGGGCGCAATTTATCGCGTAATTCGGCCTCCTGGGGATCGCGACCGTGCGTATCGCGACACCCGACGGGACTAGAGTCTCGCGTTTTTGTGTCGGATATCGAGTTTTGCGTAGTGACGAGAGTCGTTGTATTGTTCTCGGGAAGTCGCGTAGACGCTCCTTTATCGCGTATCGCCGGAGAGTGGCCCTGCGGGGTACCTGCCCGCGTATTGCGTAGAGACCATCGCGACGTCATCGTTAGCGATTTGCGAGTTATAATTGTTCGATCGCCGCGTAAGTGTCGAGTTGTTTTCCGAGTATTTGTTCGTGTTGCGTCAATTGTGATAAGGGTGTCGCGAGTGATTTCGTATCGCGTTAGCGCACCTGCGCTCGGGCGACGGTCGACCGGATCTTCGCGTCGCATTGCGTAAGTTTTTGCGTTGTTTACGAGCAAATTCCAGTGCGCCCAGCGGGGCGTCACCCGTTATTTGTAGCGTGAAAACTCCGTCGATTCCCTTTTCGCGATTATATTTCTGTGTTGGCGATGTTAGTTATAAGTTAGATTTAAGTATTGTTTCTGCGAAAAGTCTGCCTGTCGAATCTATTCGATCTACGTTTTGTTTCCGCGATAAGCCTAAGTGTCGGCTGCTTAGATTCACGTTTCGTTGCCGCAATTAGATGGTTTCTCGAGTTAATTAGAATTAAGTTTGTTCTCGCGACAAGCCTGTTTGTCGGATTGTAGATTCGGATATTATATTGTCAAATACTCCGTCTGTTACCGCGCTCGAATTTACGTTTCGTATACCGCGTATTATTTACTCGTGATCTTTGCCGATTCTATTCAAGCTATTCACGGTTCTGTTTAACTTTCACCTGCGATACTTTCCCCGGTCAGCCCGTGTTTTCGAACGATTCCAACCGACGTTTGTTATGGCCTTTATCATTGTCTGGCTGATATTTTCCGGCCGGGACGACCGCTTGCTATAATAAATTCTAACTCTTGGTAATATTATCTCCCGCGAAATTATTGTTCATCCGGACCGATCAAAACCGTCAATTACACGCCGCTCAAAATTTAATAATCTAATTACTTTTCTTCCTCCGAGTCACGATACCCTATTTATTTAAATAAATCGAACTGTTATTTTCACATTGTTTAATCGCTATTACTTCAACCATTCATTTCTAATAAACGAGATTTATAGTTCATTAAACGTACGGCCTTTTAAGTGTGATTCTTTTTTGTGTTTGTGTCACGACCCGCGCTGCCCTGCCTCTACCCTGCCCCTCTGCCGTTAGGTCGAGCCGGCTGGCCCCTCGCGCGACAGGCTGTGGTTTCGCGAGTTTGCGTTAGCGATTGTTGAAAAGTTAGTGGACGCGAGAATATCGCGTCTGGCGCCCAACAGATTTAGTTGCGGACCGCCTGACTCACGTGAAGGATTATCCCGAGAGGCCTATCACCCGACTCTCTTAGCGTTCCGTTGATCCGGCCAAAAAAAAAGGCCGTGACAATTATTATCATTAGCCGACATGATATTTCTAAATGTAAGATTAATATTAAAGAAAAAACGTGTTACCAAGCAAATATATATATTTCACATATATTTATACTATTTTAATGCTTTTAGCCTTTTTGGTGCACACGCAACGATACACACTAACACGCACAAACACGCACCAACACGCGTACCGTACGCACATCGCATCGACGCCACCGCTAGGTTCGACCGTCAACCGAAATGACACAGTTTCTAGACGACTAGACGTCGCTTGTTGCCAAGCGTGTGGAAGGGGTAGCGCACACAAAGAAGGAATCGTGTACGTGTGCACTCCAGAGCACGGTTCCTTATTTGTGTGCGTCACTCCTTCCACACGCCCGGCAACGTCCGCGAAACTGGCGCGAAGAGTCCGAAAAAAGACAACCATGAAATAAAACACTACTCATTGTCAATATATATATTGCGCGAGCCTTGAATATTGAACAACATCATGACGGACCTCGTGTTAAG